>JABMBR010003707.1:0-27201 GCA_018881525.1 Meteorus sp. PSUC_FEM 10030008
CCCCCCCCCCATCAATGGAATTGATATGTCTCCTGTCAATCGTATCTTATCGTTTCTCCTTCCGACATTTAGGAAATAACCGAGGATATCCGTGACGTTGAGCATAAATGGTTGGAACAAGATGGAAATGCACCATTCATTGAAACTCGACGGACTCCTGACATTGAGAACATGGATCTCGAGCAATATCATCAGTCACTTTCACAGTAATATATTCCGAAAATTTATTGTTTCCTAGAGGTTTGGTTGTAATTTCCTGAATTTGAAACACAATCCATTCGGATGATTTCAGAATGAACAATAGTCTGAGCGAAATTCAAGCTGATATAAAACGTTTAGCCAGTCAACAAAATCAAATCCAACATCAACACTTAATGCCGCATCATCAACAACAGCAACAGCAACTTCCAATGCATCAGCATCATTTGCCACAATTACAAAGCCTAAGTCAACAACACCTCCAAAGTTACGGAGTTATGCCATCAATTAATCCGATGACACCACGAATACAACAAGAACAGCATCATCACCTCCATCATCAACAGCAGCAACAACAACATCAACAGCAGCCAGGACAATTTTATCTTCATGATCAACCCCAACAACTCCAGAGACGAACATGGGGACGACCACAGTCGCAGCAGCAAAGTTTATCTAATGAAATGGCTGCTGTTGGTTATCAACAGCAGCCCATGGATCCACGTTACACATCACCACCATCAGTTTATCAACCTGATCCTCGATTGTATCAAGATACACGAACTTGGGGTGCGCCCACGACACAACAAAAAGGTTTTGTGTTGCATGACAATTCCCAAGAGCAGAAGTATCTCAATGGTGGTGATCATAGTCTCTGCAATAGCCAAATGCATCAGCCGATATCTAATTATTCGTCTGTGCCAATGTTTAATCAAACACAACCAACGTCTGCTAGTCCACAACATCGAAACGTTGTAAGTAGTATTTGCATGATATATGATTGGGAACATTGGAAAAAAATTGGAAGATGAAACTATGATTACTTTATATATTGCAAACATCATTGAAATTCATCTGGAGAGATTATACTATGTGCTGATCATTCATGTTTCGAAAAGTATAAATAAAATTGAATTAAATGTAAAAATAATGATTGATCAACGGTACAAAGTCTCCGAATGACGACATGAAAATTGGAAGTGCGATCTTCAATACAAATAAATGAGAGAAGTGTATAGCATACCAATACACTCTTCGTAAGAACCAGTTGATGATGTAATGCACCATTTTAAGACCGTTTGTTGATACCCAACATGGCAACGTCTTCCCACACATACACAATATGTATACAAGAGTCGCTCTCTCTTTGTCAACCTGGGAGAACCACCTACAGTTTGATCTCGACCCACTGCGTGAGCAATTGATACGCGTGTTGAACATTTCTCTCGCGGATATTTCTAATCGTAATAAGATGCATTTATTCTATTCGAATACGATTACGCGTTCATCGTACAATTATGATGTCGAGGTTTGTGTCTCCTTACCTTTCATTAAGCTCCATTACGTTCAAGTTGCAATATAAAAAAAAATATTGTGTGTTCTATGCAATTTATAGCAGTGACGAAAGAATAATATCTTGTTGGCTTCCAGTGCTCACTCGACTCGCCTTTCTACGAGGCCAGTCAATAAAAATTCATGAATTTTTTTTTCTCATACGAATGTCATCATTCAATTTCATACATTTTGTGTATTCTCAGTGAATGTCATCGCGTTATTGAATCTAAAATGTTTAAGAAAATGGTGAAACTTAGGTGTTATGGATTGGTCGCAAAATGGTGTTGATTCTTTCGAATTATTTTGATTCGTTCTCAATTATAGGTTCATCGGATAAGTCAATTGATGAGCGAGAGTCCGGAGCCGAAAAAACCGACAGTACATCATATACCAATTACATGTGAGAGTCCAACGGAGAAGCGTCAGAATAATGCGGCAATGCATACACCAGTCCCGGCACCGCCCGTTGACGATATGGAACCGCAGAATATTTCATTTATTGGTAACATTTTGTCATAGATATATTTTTGTTCGATATTGTAACGATTATTAATTTTTTTGCTTTTTGTTTTTCGATTTTCTAGGTAACGACGATTTATCGCAAGGCGTACGAAGACTCAATATTTCATCTGGGAGTCGCACATACAGAATACCATCACCCACGAAAACAACGATATCTAGATCACCATTTCAACCACATCCATCATTACGTGAAACATCACCGTCACCAACAGCAACACCCGAAATCACACCGCTCGATTCGTCTGATGCTGGTGAAAAAGGTTTCTACATTTCATTTGACAATGACGCACCAAAGAAGCCAAAGCCAACGCTTCGTGTCAAGCGTTCACCGAAAAAGGAACGGACAATGTCTTCATTTGTTGAACACGATGATTTTATGACACGTCCAGAATCGCCATCGATTAGTAACGCTGAGAGACATCGACAGATAGAGGCGGAAAAAAACTTAGAACGCGAACGACAACGACAAGTCGAAGAGCGTGAGCATCAACGACAAGAAATGCGCGATCGGGAATTGAAACGTGAGATTGATAAGGAAAGAGCGCGTGCCAATGATAGACAACGATTAAATAGTAGCGAGAGTCGACCAAGTGGAGTTGGTTTAGTTATAGGAAATGAAATGGCAAATCTTGATCCAAATTCAGTTGATGAAATGGAGAGGAAGAAGGAGCGAATCATGTTACTGTCATTGCAACGACGACAACAACAGGAAGAAATCAAAGAGAAAAAAGAAACAGAGGCACAGGCGAGACGAGAGCAAGAGAAAATGAAAGAAGAGGAGCGTGCGAGAAAAAAGGAGGAAGATCGACAAAGAAGAGCTGCCATCTTGGAGCAACACAAACTAAAGAAAGCAATAGAAGAAGCTGAGCGCGAGGTTTTTATCCATTTTTTTATTTGACAACAAACACTCTGTATAGAATCGTTCCAGAAGAGAATTTGATTCTTTTCTTTGCACTGTAGTTCAGTATTTCCTCAAAAATTATTCACGAAAGAATTCCATTGGATATCTGATTGACAATTTTTCATTCATAGGGTAAAGTAATCGATAAAGAACTGCTCAATGCCATAAAACCAACTACAAAGTTACGTAATAAGACTGCACCATCACGTCCACGACCGAAAACCATTCATGTTGATCAAAGCTCGGATTTAGACTCGGGCGCACTTACACCAAGTCGTGGTAAAAAAGGATCTTCATCTAATCTCAGTACTGGTGAGTTTTGTTTACTCTCAACACGGCCTCATGTTTGGAAAAAAAGTGAAATGAAAAACAGAAGGGTTATAAAATGTGAGAAATTTGACGCACACGTCAGTAATATTAATGAGTGTATTTGCATCGCTCTATGCATGATCAATTTTTTTGTAAGATGTCTTTCATTTGTTCGTATTATTCCCACTATTTAATAATTCTTTTATTTTTTTTTTCACAATTTTTACGACTCTATCATCCTACTACGAAAATCCAATCACGAGCTCTAGATATTCTTAGCCAAATTAGTTTATCACATTCCCAATTAAATAGAAAGAATAAGAGGTCGATGTAAATTCAAAAGAAAGCCTAGACATTGACTTTCCTATTTTTTATCGTATTGTATCAAAGATAAACTAAAAGAGTTGGCATAGAAATTTAAAGCTGTACAGATTCGTTTTTGCACTAACACACTTACTATAGCGACGCTGATATCACCAACAATGAAGCGAGATTACTTCAGAGGCTCGCAGGACACACTCACTGCTGCCCATTTTGATGATCGTCGTACCGGCATCTTCTCACGGGGTGGCAGTCTCAAGGGTATGCACAACACGCACTCTTTTTGTTTCACTCACAATTTACTCATGTACCATACTAAACCGAAACAAATCAAAACCATTTCTTTTTCCTGTTTTATTCATTCACATATTTTCTTCCAATTAAATTTACAACATTACCTACATTCATTTCCCTTTCTTTTGTAAAACTTTCAAGATGTAGCATGATCCTCGTTCTTCGTTTTATTACTGCACTGGTTATAGCTTTTAGTATTGGAATAAAAATAGTCGATAGAAGTAAAAATTTTATCCATTACTGTATATTGATGTTGAATTGTAATAGATTATTCCCTTTTATTTTAGTATCTTCTGTAGACTCGCCTGATGATGGCAGGGGTTGTTCACCATGTCGAAGCACAACACAACTTGGACGTCGTGGTTCCTATAAAACATCACGAGGTGGGTATACCATTTATAAATACATATTATTTATGTAGATCTAAATGTTCCGATGAAAGGAAAAGGTAATATCAATAAGGAAGAAAAAATAATGTGCGAATGTCAAAAGCTCGAATTTATTAAAGCTTATCGAAGTGTGTGCACATCATTCAATGTCTGACGAGTTGACAGTCATTGTGACATTTATGTTTGACAAATAATTTATTTATTTATTTTCTGATTATCCTTTTCTTTTGTTTTTTTTTATTGTTTTTATTTCATGTACCGCATTGAAAGTAGACGTATGAATACTTCAGTTGAATATGCAACGTTGTTTCGCACCAAGCTGCACCAAGCTACACATTGATTTATTTGACGTTTCCCATGTGGATATTGCTGGTAGTTAGAACTCGTATCTGAGCCCCTGTACGTGCGAAGAATTAACTTGAACAAGAGAAAAAAGAGTTATTGAGTGTCAATTGAGAATACAGAAAAGATGAAAAAAAATAACTGAATTTAACTTTTATAATGAACAATATTTTAACTGTTTCTGGCCGTTGTTAAAAGGCTTGCGAGTTAAACAACGAAAAACGTTGCATTATATTGCAGATACGCAGGAGCCTCAACAACAGCCTAGAGGCAGGCCTAAATACTCGACTAACCAAAACTTTAAGGGAAGAAAATCAAATTCTATGATGAATTTGTATGGTAAGAAGCACCAGAGACTTGGAAATGTTTAAATACTCCCACACTTCCCCTCTATATTCATTATTTCATTTCATTCTGTTCATTCTAATCGTTCAGAAGTAATCAATCAAATTGTCTTTGTGTTATTCTACTCACGCACCACCATAGATTTTTTTCTTTGTCTATTATAATTTTTACTCTGTAAGTCACATATTAGTTATGCAATTAGACGCATGGTGGAAGGCTGAATAAGGACACAGGTGAAAGCGTCATACATTCGATTCACACATTAACACATACTTTAAGTTATCTATTTTTCATTATTTTAATCTCATCATTCATCGAAGTCGAAATTCTTTTGAGACTTTGGTTTATAGTGGTTCGGTATGATTAATTATATGAATCACTTGCCATCATGTATAGATTATAGCTCGGTCGAGAGACGCTTACTGGGCTTGGTGTACAGCACGTGGTCATGTGGCGGCTAATAATTAAAAAAACTGTACTTTCAGATTAATCACGTTCAGAATGGGATCCGGTTTGAATGTTCAATTGAAAAGAGTAAAAAAGAAAGTAAATTTAATTGTCACTGTGCACTATTAACAACTCGCTCAGTATTATCGCGTATTATAAATTTTTTCTTTGTACAATTTTGTGTTTCCAGGTATAAATCTATTAATGCAGAATTTTTGAATATAGGAAGTTTATTATTATTTTTATTTTTGTTTCTTTATAACCTCAGAATAACCATAATCATAAGCAGTACTGTAATTAACATTAGATTGTAGCGAGGATTCATATTCAGCTCAAAATATATATAGAGACATTAATAATCCTTCTATCAACATCAATTTCATTGTCATTGGTGAAGGAACAATCACTGATCTGTGGGACGAATAAAAAACTCCAATAACGTAGAATTAGAAATTGAGCAATAACTTCACTTTATCAGTACATTGGGAGAGGTTCAGTCAGTCAAATCCAACATTTATTTCTGATTTTTTTCTGGTTTTCACCTTTCATCATCGGCTAAACAATCATTTCTTATCATGTTCATACAGATACTGATAGTGGATTGGGTCGTGCTACACCACCAAGGAGAGCGCCTAGTCCGGGGATGGGGAGCACAAAACATTTGCCTTCACCTTCGGGTCCTGGGTCGTTACCACCTGGATTGATGTCGAAAAGGAAATTTGATGACGGTAGCAGTGACATCAGCAGTACGCCTAGTTCAATGATGGAGTACAACGGTACTGACCATCATCATTTTCGAATATTAATCGTAACTGAAATCTCTGTTTTCCTGTTCCAGGTCCAAGACTTTATAAACAACCAGCGACGAAATCTAATCGTCCAATCATGCTTAACGCTGTTGAATATTGTGTTTTCCCTGGTACGGTTAATAGAGAAGCCAAGCGACGTGTATTGGAAGAGATCGCACGTTCAGAAAGCAAACATTTTCTTATATTATTCCGTGATGCTGGGTGTCAATTTCGTGCACTCTACTCATACTGCCCAGACAGGGAAGAAGTTACGAAATTGTGTGGCACTGGACCGAAACAAGTTGTTGGGAACATGTTCGACAAATTCTTCAAGTGAGTTGATCAGTAGAAAAAATGATGAAAGAAGGAACCGTTAGGTGCATGATCATTGTATTCCATGTGATGTTTGATAATTCTATTTGATGGTTTATTTACTCAAATTTCAGATACAACTCTGGTGGAAAATGCTTTTCGCAAGTTCACACAAAGCATCTGACTGTGACCATTGATGCCTTTACGATACACAATAGCCTTTGGCAAGGTAAAAAGGTGAATTTAACAAGCAAAAAGGACATGGCTCTCGTCATATAGTTTTGCACAAAAAATCTCGTCTCACTTCTAACATTTTATGAGGAAGGAGAGAAAAAAAAACATAATGCCTCTGTTGTTCATAGTTGATATTTTAATACAAGTCCCAAAAAATAATTTAATTGAGAAAAAAAATAATCTGAAGACCGTCTGCGTTTTTAGTCAATTTTTTCCTGCTTTCATTTTTCCTTCAAGGGGCAGACATTAATCCATGCCAATTACTAGTTATGACGATAATAATGAATTAATTATTTCGTATAGGAAAAATATTGTAGCAGTGAGAGAGAAACGTAGTAGGTTGTATATATACTGTTTAAAGTTTTGAAGAAGACAATTTTTTAATTCCAAAATTCTGCAATGCAATTTCAACTAATTTATCAATTATTTTCGAGTCTCAGTAATCAGTTCGATAGACAGAACGGAGATTAATATGAACAATAAATAGGAATTGTATGTGGTCGCTGACAAAAAAAAAGTAATACAATAAACAAAACAATGATATTTTCTCGCGAATTAATAACTCACATAAATAAAGCGTCCTCGCGAATTGTAATTCACTTTCTCATTGACACTGATGTTTCGGGGGTGCATGAATTTGGACAAGCACAATATTATTAAGGAACAGTAATGGAAAACAGTTTGCGAGAAAGAATATCCTCGAGCTTTGATCCATTCAATTCTTCTGTTTCTCCCCTTTTTTTTTATTTACTATGGAAAGAGAGAAAACCTGAGGTGATATTTATAATCGAACTGTGCAGATTATTGTTGAACGGTAACTTGCTTCCAATACAATTGATGCATATAATTGACGAGTCTATTTTTATGATTTTTTTTTCGTGTGTCTTAAGATCACAAAGTGAACTTTTTGTAGGGACTGTCAATTCTGCGACGAGGAAAGAAATAGATGACAATCTGTAAAATCGTGACACTTCTTGTCTGTAATTGAAAAGGGTGAAGTGCATTATAGGGTTTGTGTAGGATTTCTATGAATATGTCGGTTGGGAATTGACAGTCTTCTCTTTCTTCTATTTTTTTTTCCTGTCTTGCGTGGCCGTCTTTGACTGTTGACAGTTTGGCCACATTTTGATCGGAAGTGTGATTTGAATTTTTTTGTTTGTTGAGATTGAGTATGAGCAGTTCATGGACATATAAGTAGTTTTGTAAATAAATAAGTTGATGGAAGTTAAGGAATGGAAGAGATATAAATACCAAACTAGCCTTACAGTCAATCTTGGGCGTGAAGAAAATACCAACAAATATTTTTTTTCATGTGAGAGTTACGTAACGTAGCGCAAAACCTCAAAAAATTCATCGCTCTAATCATATTGGATCGCTTCCATTTTTATATAATCCATCGTCAATGTATAATTGAAGAGTAATTGCAGATGTCATCTTCAGTTTATATGTTCATTATTGTTACTGCGTTTCTTCTCTGTCATATTTTGATTTATCCCAAAGAACAAAATTATTAATTTTTATTTTACACAAATTCACAAATCATTCTTCTTAATGTAACAATTGAAATTGTCAATCGCTAACAGAACTGTGGACTTCAGCAATGCAGCATTTCAACTTCGTATTCTCTAGTTGTTTATTCTCCAATTAAAATTCATAATGTACGCAATAAATTTTCTTTTTCTCTTTGTAGCTGCGTCCATCGTGAAATTTTCATATAAATCGCGAGAAAAGTCACTGTCGCACTGCGATTTTTTATTTATCGGGAGAGAGTGTGCAATTGTGAGAGAATCCAATTTATTGTGCCATAACTGTGTGAAATTGTTGCTCGCAAATACTCCATATTTCACGATGGTCCACAGCTTAAAAGGGAGAAAAAAAATATCCATGTGGAGAAATTTCAAACAAGTAAATAAAATGGATGGAACAAAATAAACAATTCCTGAATGAAACTGACATATCGATTACCATAAAAATTTTCAGTACTTTTAGTAAGGGTATTTTGAATCGATGGATGATTAGAAAACAAAGTATAATCTTTAATCTGAAATAAACTCTCATATTATATCTTTAAAAAAAGTCAACATACATTCATCATTATCAATGTTTAATTGTTATATTTATGTGCATATTTTCAACCAAGGATTGAACACCTTGATTGTAGAGGTAGAATTTCAAAGAAAAATTAATCGCATCGGATTGACAATTCAAATTATCATTAGATGAATAATGGAATGACATAAAAAAATTACACGGAAACAACAGACGTTGATGATGAAACTCAAATTTAAATTCGGTTCGGAAATGATGACAATATCAGTTGTTTATACAGCAAACGCCGCAGAACATGTGGGAATGAGGAGTAAAATAACATGACTAAACTAATAACTACGCATTTTTCCATCGAGTATACGAACTTCGAATAATAAAAAACGATAAAGAAAGGGAGCGAGGGAGAATGAGAGAAAATCCATGACCGCATTCAGAAGATGAGCGATAAGGATCCAATATTTAGTCACTAATATTTAAGTCTGAGCGCTAATTGACGATGACTATTTATCTGATCATTGAGATACAAGAAAACATGAAAAATTCATTGACAGCAATCACTGATTGTTAATAACGCTAGAAACAGATGAAAAAAAAAGTGAGGAGCGCATGCTAATGTGCAATGATTATTTCGGCTTGATATTCATATTTTTCAAGGAAAATTAATAATGTTTGCGAATTATTTCTGTACAAGTATTTGGCGCGTATACAATAAAAGAGAAACAATATGAAAATTTTGCTGATTATTAGATCGGTATCGAGGGAGAATTGACAACATGATAAGAATTTCATGGAAAAATAAATCACAGAAAGATTAATTATTTCAGTGCGAGGCGTGTGAGAGTATGTGTATGTATGATGTCTGCATATGTGAATACGCTGCCGTAAAATTGTGCTTACTAATAATAAACAAAAGAAGAAAATAATACCCTTTTATGTAACAATCCTTAATTTTCATCGTCATCATGGAAATGAAACTAAGGGGGACAAGAGCTATTAAGTGAAATGAGAAGAGAGAAAAGGAATTCTCGTCAAGTAATAATATTTCAATTTACCCATGTCTGTAAATATTATGTTTTTATATATACATATAAACGAAAACTACTACTCGATGATATATTTATTAAGTACAAGTAAAAAAATTTGGGTCATATTTTATTGTTAGCATATTGCAGCGAATTGTCATCAATAAAAGAAGAAAACTCAATAACCCATTTTACGATGTAATATTTTCTTTCATTTTTTCCAAACCTTACAATGTTGATATTAATTCCACTCGGCTTCTTTTCTGTCTATTCATTACACATGAATGTCTTACATAAAGGAAAGAATCGCAAGGATAATTCTCGCTTTTCATCAGAAAAGTATGGCGTGATTTTATTTGTTCTGTTCCTTATTATTTTCTTCCATTAGCAATTAAAATATATATATTACAATTTCTTGATTATTTAATTAATATTAAGCTCATAAATATTACAATTATTCTCGTCGTTAAGAATGACTGCGAATTGATTAATTTATTTTATAGAGAACACTTTTGTTTTTTATACATGACAATTCAGTCTAGAGTAATAGAATTAATAAAGAATTCAAATAAGGATATTTGTGGATGTGTTAAATGCTTCAAGAATAAAGAATGCGACGTCATGGATATGTTTCGACACCAATTCATGGATATCCACATCATTTTCTTATATAAAAGTACAAAATTGTATTTTGAAATAGGAAATATTCCGAGAATAGGTTCCAACATATATGTAAATAATATTTCTATTTTATTTTTGTTTCGTTTTTCTTCTTTTTCCACACTATCGGTAAATAAATAATGTGTTAAATACTGATGTACAATGGCGTCTAATGGGAGACTCACGGTAAAATGATAACAATTAAATTACGTATGGCAGTGTCGTAATTGTTATTAATAATATGAATTGCGTGGCCTTTTATTTTATTCATTTGATTATATGAGATTGAATGAAAAGGCGTGATGAATATTCTTCGTTCATTATCAACTATTTTGAAAAATTAATTGTCCAGTGCGTGGCCACAAGAAGTTCTTAAGACTTTTTATTTCTTATTTTTTAAATTGATATTTCGCTTCTGCTTTACGGCGTAGCATCTTTTGGCTTCATTAAGTCTTACGTCTTCTGTGCAGTTGTGGATACTTTTCCGTTTCTCTCTCCGTGTGGCAGATCGAAAATCGGCGCGCGGTTTGTTGTCGACAAAGCTCCGCAGAAAATTTATCATTGAACAGGACACGAACTCAAATGAATATTGTGTAACTCAGCCATATCCGTCCAATCTCTTCTCTCACCGCCAATCATGACGTTTCTTATGCACCCGTTGAAATGATCACGTGTAATTAATGTTCCCTTTGGAGCAGAAGCTAGGAAGAGATAATTTTCACATGAATTGTAATTCGAAAATGGTCGAGAATTCATTGAAAGTGCTCTCAAATAATTTTTTACCTGGTAAACCTCCGATGTATAAAGGACTAGACGCAGTGGATGCCATAAAATGATCATTGACATTGGTCGGAAGACCGTATTTTTGATCCAACTCATCGACTTTTAATGCCAGCTCCTCATCATTGTAGATCGCTTGGATACTGTGCCATCTATTGTCGCATATAGTATAGGGACTGGGGAAATGTTGTTCAACATAGAGAGGATTTTTGTCACCGAGATCACCGGACATTATGACCTTTCCATTATTCAATTCGAGGGACAGTGATGGTGATCCACCAGGAGCAGTAATTGATAAGAGGACACCTGACAATTCAGACGTTCTGAATTCCAACTGTAGCTCTAACACGGCCCCCAGCTCGAAACTTTTTTCTGAAATAAATTGGACAAATTGATTCAATGTCATCAGTGAGTGGTATTTCTAACAGAATCAATTGCTCTCAAGGGACATGATACTCACTATAGATTGCGTATGCCTCATCTTGGAAATATGCTCCACTTTCAACACTCGGAAAGCATTGGCCAACATTGAATGGTCTGCTTGTCGAACCGACCATATCATAAATATTTCCGTTGACTCTCAATCCACGAATACAACCCTTGAGTGTCTCAAGTTTGGCGACAACTTGATCCGGGAATGGCGTACCGCTTTCAGGCAACCCACCAATATACATCATCGTCTCCAAACCAATTTTCTTCGGTATTTTGATTGTTCGCGGTGTTTGTGAATCAACGACCAGCGTTAATTTACGTTCTTCATGATTGATAACTACATGATGCCAATTTCCATCATTGAATGGTGTTTTGAATAGTATCTCCTTCTTCTGTTTGCTCTTCATAAGCAACGCCAATTGTCCATCACGTACAATCACCATCAAATATTGTTTTCGTTTAATTCCCGGCGTAATAAATAACAAGCCGTTGGGATAATAAGTTCTAAAATCGAATTCAATGATGTAGTTTTTCTCCCAAAATTTCTTGAAGTTCAAATAGAGTTGTGTGTGGCTATGTGATTTATCCCCGAACTTCAATGCGCCAGGTTCTAATGAGTAATATGGTACTTTCTGGCAGCCTTCAGGTTGTGTTGACAAACCGCGTGATAGTGACGCAGATGGTGTATAACTTGGTGGATCCTTTCCCATTGCTGGACCTGCTCTACCGATCAATGCATGATCGAAAGTGACTGCCTCATCGAATCGTAGGATATCATCATTGAAAATTACATCTTTGATAGCACCGTATAATGGCACTACTGAACCGATCATTTTGGTATTGTTAATTAATGCGGGTAAACCACCAAAGAACAATCCCCCAAAATCTGGTGATCTTATCGCAGCGCCAGTGGGCAATCGTGCTGCTCCTTGATAAGCATCATTAATCCTCAATTCAATATTTTTTCGTTTTTTAGATATGAAAACTGTGTGGTATTTCCCGTCATTGACTGTACTGTTGGATTGTAAAATAGTTTCCCCACGTCCACCATTAAGACGTACTTGGATTTGCCCATCAACAATAGCAACAGAATAGTAAATGTCTTTGTTGTTATTTACATCACCATCAGCATTGCCAGTATTACTTTGAATAGTATTCATTCGATCTTCCTGTCCTTGGAATGTCGATAGCAATAATGCAGCATTATCTTGCATCGTTCTAAATGAAAAGCTTATAGTCGATGATATCTTTTTCAATGGATATGAATGATGTTCGAGGTACCCATCACCGAAAAAGCCGACGATTCGTATTGGTTTATGATTACATGTTGGTTCTACACCGTAATATTGTTCGGCCATCGGATCATATCCTTCTTGAATATTAATGTTTGACATACAACCCAAAAATGATTTTTCAGTTGGTAGCATGAATTTATTGGAATCAAAACTTGGTGGTACACCTCCGATATAATATTTTGCTCGAGCTAAATCAGGGATATCTTCTTTTTTGGGCTGTGGTGTTGGTGCACCAATTCGTTTATCAATATCACCACCAACAGTCAGTCGACATTTTTCTATATTTTTTCGCAGTTGATATTGTCTGAATGCTTCGACTTTAGTCCAGTTTCCATTGTTATATCTGGATGTTGATGACATTTCCATAGATATATTACCACCATATCCAATTTGTAATATAACACGGCCTTCACGCAAGTAAATCATCACATGATGATGATTTTCTTCATCATATGCGAGGAAAATCAAAGCATTTTCGTCGAATGTACGGAAATTTATCGATACACCGAATGTATATTTATTGTATGGTCCTGAAGAAACCCGATTTCTCACAGCATATCCTTCGCCATTGAAGCTGTAAGCGATGTCATCACGAGCATCCTCTACACCTTCAACACATGCTTTGCATGCTTTGTCAGGTGCGGATGTCACGAAATTCCACAGACCAATTGGTTTCCCATCGAGGATCACTTGATGAACACAACTAGGCAGCCCATTCGAAGCTAATAATTCTGCTGGTCGTCTTTGTGACGCTGGGATTCCACCCAACCATACGCGGTCATTATTTGACACGTCGAAACGTCCAAATTCAGCGTTCGTTGAATTAATGATCGGCAAATATTTGCCAGATGTTGATGATTGTTTCCGTACACTCAGTTTTCCCATATTACGGACACGTTCTGCTTCGATGCGATACCAAAAATTGTCTTCTTGTGGATCACCATTTTCCAGAATTTCTGGATGGGTTACGATCCCTGTTCCACCACCGACGTTCCACAAGAATCGGATTTTACCATCGATCATTTCGATTGCAACGAAATCATCATTTATACTACTTGGTAAATAAAATAATGCTCCTTCTTTGCGATGATGTGTTAATGCTATTGTCATGGTGATTGCTGTGGTGGTTGAAGGTTGTAGATTCATCGGTCTGTACGATCTCACGCATTTTTTACCTTCTGCAGATTTGAGAGAGATACGAATACCATCCGCGGTGTTTCGTGCTTCAGATATTTTATCTTTTAGTTTTTTTAATTTATCGCCGAGCGTGTCATTCCAACGATCGAATTCAATTTGACGTTTTGCCGCCGCGTGAGCCAGACTTATCAACTTCGCATCAGCTTTTTTTATATAACTCTGGGCTTCAGTTAATTTTTCGCTTGCTAAACTTATCTTGGAATCACCTTCTCGTTTCAATTCTTGCAGTTGTGGTTTCAAGTTATTTGCAATTCCATCGTTATAATCAGTTATCAATTTTTCTGATTCCATTATTGTGTCCATAAATTTTTTATGACCTGATTTGACTTCCATCAATCGCTCTTGTAGTTTGTTACTATCGTTCTGCAAGTCACGTAACTTAATATTTATTTGATTATCCTTTGTCCCGGTCGAATTTAGTGAATCTTTCAAGTCAACTATCGCTTGCATCTGCTCGTCTGATTTACTCTGAGCGAAAGTTAACAGATTTCCAAGGTCCTGCGCATTCTCTAACTGTTCTGCTGATTTTTCAGACATCTCGGCTGCGCCATCAAGTAAAGATTTACCTTGAAGACCACTGGGAAAAACCTGGGAAAGATTAAAGCAGTGAATGAATTTATTCTGTTTGTATCAGATTGTGAAAAAGATGACTTTGAAATTTATACTTTGTGGTATGCTTCCCGAGCAGTTTCCTTCGCGGATGCAGCTGAAGATCTCGCCATTGCTAAGCTCTCCACGATAATCTTGTAAGCTTGACTCGCTTTAAGTGGATTAGCTGCCTCATCGCGGGTCCTATCGAACAACCTATCACATGAGAAAATGATCAGAAGTGAGAATGACATTATTCATGAGGAAAAGGATAATAATAAAAGAAAATAGTCATCATCATCATTCACGATTTATAAACTTACGCAACATATCGGTCCACGTAATCGGACAGATTTTGAGCGTGTTCAACGGCTTTCACTACATACTTGTCCTCATACTCGTAATTCAGTCGATACAGAATTTCTTCTTTGATATCTAACTTCTCTGACCAATGATCCAGTTTTTGCTTCAACTCTGGGACATCCTGTACAGAAGAATTATTTTATTTTCAATTGTACAATGAGTCGGGAGATCAATTTGGAAAATGTCGTACCAAGAAATTATTCTGACTGTCAACAATTAAACCTCTAGATTCATCATTGAGTTTCGCTCCTCCATTGATGGATTCGATTATATCAATATTGAAGAGATTAACATTATCGACTCGATCTTTGGCGGTTGCATACGTGCGATTGATGTCAGTATAAATTAAGTCGTAATTGAATAAATTTTCCATCGTTTCCTCCACTTTCGTCTCCAAGTCATCAATTTTATTGGTATAGCGAGTCAAATTTATTTTCACATCTTCAATTGGTTTCGTCGCATCGAATTGTGAGTTCAACCAATCGATATAATCTACTGTCTCATTGACGAATTTTTCGTATTTGAATGTTTTTTCTGATAGATTGACACCCTTCAGATAATTCAGAATTTTTCGCGCTTCTTTCAGCGATTTTTTGATCCCCACTTTTTTAATATCGTCGCCATATTGAATTAATTGTGTTGTAGTTGCCTCGATGAGATCACGAAGGTTCCTTACTTCAACTTGCGAACTGAAAATATTATTTTTAAAATCTTCACTCTTCGGTTTCATATTCCACCCCTTGCCACTCAATTCTGCTGCCTTTTTCATTAATCCTTCAACTTTATGCATCATTTGTTGATATTCTGACCATGGGACATTTCTCATGCGTTGTTTTAGTGTATTTATTCGTCCAATTTCGTTAGATAATGTTGTGGAATTCGAGTCGATGTATGTTAATTCTATCCAAGGTGGTGGGATAAGACCATCGGCAATGTGAGCAGTTTCTGTGGTCAATTTCGACGACATAATTGCGAAGTCATCAAGTAGAATTCCTGTACAGTTATCGTTGCATGCTGCAATGTGTGGAATGATCGTTAATTGAAACATTGAAGTTTTCAAGAGTAAAGGATTCACAATTTAATGAAAATCGTACATGTGCAAACGTTGTCAATGAAGACGTGACGTGAAGCAGTGCATTGAGAACAGTCCCTTCCTATTGAACCTGGACGACAATTGCATTGCCCTGTTTCTTCATCACATTCATCACTTACACTCCCAGCTGGATTGCAGTTGCATGGACTGCAAACACCACCAGGAATTCTTGGATATCCATAGTATCCATAAGAACATCTTTCACATCTAGCACCATCGTACCCTGTCACAATGAAAGTAAGACAATAAAATTCATGATGTTACCACATGGAGATATATTGCCAGGATATTCATTTTATTATACCAGGTTTGCAATGACAAACAGGCTCTTCATTTTCCTTAACATCACAAGTACTTGAGAATTTTTTATCGGTAAACGGACATGGACATGGCTTACAACCACCATAATCCGGATGTCCGTGATAACTCTCAGCACAAACTTCACATTTTTCGCCAGCAGTGTTCTCCCGACATTTCTATAAGAGAAAACGAACATGAAATAATTATCTAATCATTTTAATAAATGATTCATCGAGTCCAATGGATTTTGTTCGAAAAGTAGTGAGAGAAAACAAAAATATTCATGTATTGATTTATTAGGTAGAAGTACTACCAAGCAATAACCGGTTTCACGATCGCACACTTCCGATCTTCCATTACACTGACATCGTCTGGCTTGACCCACCAGATCGATAACGATCGTTGATGTTATGGTGATGGTGGTCGTTTGGTTGTTGTACCAACGATAATAACCAATACTTGGATCTTGACACGATGTGTTGTTGTATTCACTTGGACATTCGCAAATTTCTACGCCTGTGGCGAGTGGCGGTGAATGCGTGGGCGTCAATACAGCCGCATCCAAAGATGCCTCAAGCAACCTACATTTAATATTCATTGTTTGTCATTCACGAAAAGAATTGAAGGAAGAACGAGAAAAAAATATCAGAGCCTTAACAATGTTATCTTTTCATTTTTTTTTATTTCTTCTTCCTTCCTTTCTTCACTTCAACCAATCACTTACGTTACTTCTTTGAACTCTGAGTAGTCAGACGCCTTCAATAAAATATGCTGAACATTTTGCAGTGCAATCATGAGAACTTCACGCGATACTTTATAGTCAGGTCTGCTTTGGATTTGCCACAATGACTCATGGAGTCTATTCACAAAATGAAAAACATGAACTCAATGAATAAATATTTATCCTGGGCTCATCTCATATCATAAAAGATTCCAATATTCAATACCTGACTTCAAATTCATTAACAATATTCGGTTGCTGTTGATAATATTCAAGAATTATTTTTGTATTGCCCTGAATTTGTACCAATGGATAACGTAAACTTGATCTCAATGGAATACCTCCATTCACAGAAGTTTTGAATCTTAGGAAGCCACCGTAGGAAATCACCTAGGGAATCAGATGTATATGTGAACACAGTTTGGAATTGCTACTGAATGAGCGAACGAAGCATAAAATATTGAGGAAATAAAAAATGATAAAGACTGAACCGTACCTTGTCGCCGAGAAATGACTCAGGCAGTTGCCAATAGAGTGGATAGCTGTAATAAAGATTAGCTGGTAGTGTTACGTCACCCTGAGAGCTAGGAATGATTGATAGTCCGTTTGTCATGTTGAGACCACCATTTAAAGTCGGTAGTACTACAGAATATCCAAAGTTCCCAATCTGATACACACCATCGATAACAAAAGAAGAAGAAATAATTCTGTTATATCACGTCATCAATTTTTGTTTACTGAATGGAAGTATGAAATTATAACTGACATACTATACTCGTTGAATTAATAATAAGAAATGTAGAGGGCTATAGAGATTTTTAGCCTTGGTTGAAAATCACTTACAATGACATCATTGACAGACTCATCGATGCGCAATAATCGCGGTCGTGTTAAATGTCTCTGGCCCCAACTGAAACTTGCTTGATGGCAAACATTCGATCTCCCAAAGCAGAAACATTCAGTACAGCCTTTTGGATTATTTTGAGCGATACCAAACGTAGCAGCTTTGCATTCATTACATTGTCGACCAATAACATTTTCCTTAATTCAAGAAAAAAAAAATAATTCATGAAATTAAGTTAATTGAATTTTATTTTCATTTAGAATTGTGACACGAGAATATTTGTTCGACAAATTTATTACCTTGCATGGACACTGTCCATTACGATCGCAATGACAAAGACCCTCAGGACATTGTAATGTACCATCGTTGTTGCAATTACACGGTCTGCATCTTGGATAACCATAGTAACCGGACGCACATCGATCACACCTCAGGCCATCGAAGCCAACGCGACAGAGACACTGTCCATTTGCATCGCATTGTGACTTCATAGATCCTGGTGTGCACGCACACGGCTTACAACCAATGCCTGGGATAAGGTCATAAGATCCTGGCCTACAGCGGTCGCAGTGTTCACCCAAGGTCAAACGTGGACACACACAGCGACCAGTGTCAGGATCACATATGTGTCCAACTTTTTCACATGGATCGCAAGCTGAGGATTAATTCATATGGAATTTTATTCAGAATTGGCCACTCTTTTCCTGCTCATTTAAACTTCATGGAACAGTTGTTGTTCCTAAACTCTGATTAGCTCTGAATGCAATTGAATTACCTTGGCAACCACTTCCAGAGAAACCATAGTGTAATGGTTGACATGTGTCACAGCGTAACCCAGTGACACCTGGTCGACAATGACATTGCCCTGTTTCATGGTTACACGATGAATTAAATGACCCCAGTTGATCACAATTACATGAAGCACATCCTGCACCAGTAGCCAGACCCCAGTATCCAGTCTAAATTATCAAAATATGAAATTATTTATTCCATTTTACAAAGTTAAACTGCTTCTCATTCCAACAATTCATCCACGAAACTCAATTGGAACTTACCTCACACTGATGACATTGACGTCCAACAACATTTAGCTTGCACTGACACTGTCCACTGACAATATCACAAGCTGATGAAACGGATCCTACCATATTACAACGACAACCTGGAACAAGACAGAAAGAAAAATGAAGCAAATTTATATTTTGATTAATTCCCATGTTTATCATCGTGTTGACGTGATGATGTGAGCTATTCAAATATTTCGTACGACGCGCCTGTGGGTTATGATTATTTTCCGCCTCTATTCATTTCTCGTCTATATAAACGCAATTAGTGTTCACAAGATCGCTTTTGTATTGTATGCAAATGAATGGAGAGTTGAATGATGAGGGGATACGAGTTTGTGTGTGATCTGTGAATCAATTGATCATGAAAAGAACAGGTTTTATTATTCATTTGTATCATCATATTATGCACGCATTAACATAGAGAGAAATGAATAAATATTTCATCACAGTCGGTGTTATGCAACAATAGTTTAAATGAATAGCTCTTGATATAATACATATCAATCTCGTCTTATCATATTGCAAATGATGTCATGGACTTGCAAATTATTCACACTTGTTATCCATTGGGGCGTGCTCATAGCATTTGCCAATTTTTATTGACTCGTTGATGATTGCATAATAGTATGTACTCTCAACAAATATGCATAAACATTTACATGTACACATAGTTGTTGAGTGACATGATTTCAATGAATTCTGTCCAAGACTTGACATTTTGACACGTTGACACTTCGTGTAAATAATTAAATTATCATGAGAAATTTCAGATTAACAAGAAATCTCGTTTCATATATTGAAAATGATAATCTAAATATTTCATTTCTGTAAAAAATTAGCAGTCAATACTTGCAAGATATTTATTTGTGTAAAATGGATTTTTTTTGACTATCATGACAAGTAGTGAAATCAACAATTGATCAGGCGAACATATTTCTCTTGATCCATTGAAATTTTCATTAATTCATTTAATATTCATTATCTTCATATTTTTTTCTATATATGCAGTCGATATATTGATGATGCATGTAGATAGATAATGAGTAACGCCCGATGGAAACCTGTAATTTTGTCGTTTATAAAACGAAATGTCTGTGTGTATTTGCTGCACGTCGCCCAGTACTGTTGGTTGATGTTAGCTCCAAGGGACGCAGACACGATTAAATGTTTTGAAGGTAGCATTACGCAGTAAGTGATACCTGACTGCATTTCGATTTATTGATCGATAAATTGCACGTTATTGCCAGCTCACAAGAGGCCAAGAAAAATAACGAGAATCGATTTTTATTTTTCAAGATGATAAGAAGGAAGCAGAGTGGGAGTCCATCATCAACTGGAGATTTTAATTCAACATTTATCAGATCACAAAGGCAACAACATTTATAATTCCGTAATTTGATTTTTCCATTCCTGCCAACATGTTAATTAGAATTTTGTTTGTTTCTACTTTCCTGTCAAATAAAAATGCAAAACTCATTTTTGAACCAACTTTCATTTTTAGTTTCAATATTAGTTCGAATATTCAACTAAAATTTTTACCAAAGTCAACACCATACGAGTGTTTTTGAAATATGCACAAACACAATTTACCAGCTATTCAAATACCAATACAAGTAACATTCAATGAACGGAGTCATCTGTTTACGTGTGCCTTCATGCGCAAAATTGAAAGATCGTGCTCGAGGCAAATCAAAACGATTTAAACACACAAATGGCAACGGAATATTCAGTTCTTTTTCTTGTGCTTACGTCACTTCTAAATGGACATAAAGCAAAATTATACATACATAGGAGGGAAATATGAATGAAAAAAAAACGGATTATTAAATATGGAAATGAACCATTCAATCTGTGTAGTTATCAGAATATTACTAACTAATAATACAAGACAAAATGTGATCAGATATCGCATTGAAGTAAATCAATAAAATTGCGTTGGAGTAAATTGACCATTTTAAAATGTCCTACCTTTATACATTTATACATTCAATAAAATTAATGCATACGAGTTGTCGTGAATGACACGAAATCCACTTTCATTTATCTCTCTCCCCTTTTTTCTTTTTTACAATTTCCTTATCTATGTGAAATGTTTTTCACACTCATCGTTAAACAAAATTCATCAGTCTATGAATATATTTACATTTCTTCTTTGTGATGTGTATGTGTGTGTGTACATGTCCATCAACTGTTATGGCATTTATGAGAAGAACGTGAATGAGCAAAGATTTTATGTATAATATAACCGACAATTTTCATCGAGTTGTCGCTTTATCTTTTACGTTGTAAAAACGAGCGGTGAATTTTTGCAAAAGGGACGAGCAATAATGGTGCAACAGATGCAATATGTGTGTATGTAGATATTTTTATTATACACTGTATTCATGTGTGTGTATATACGCATTTAAATAAATATACAAACGTGACGCACCCTGGGAATGTAGGTGGACCGCGTTATACCTACATAAATAGAGATAAGGGAAAAGTGCAAAGTATACTCACAAACTTTTTGTGTTATACACTTTCTAGAAGTATAAATTATTATTGCAAACTATTCATAAACTGTTTAAATAAATGTTATAACAATTTGCATGGAGGATAGAAAAAGGAGAAAATTTTTTTAGTTTATTTTGGTGATTTCTAATAATTTTTTTCCTATTCAATTTCAAATAAATTGAATCAATTCTCACAATTTTCTATTGTGATTCAACTGTTTGTATTTGATATTCATGAATGTAGAATTATATCTTCGTAAATGGCGATAAATGACGGTTTTAGTGATAAGAATTAATTATGTCAGACGTATAAATAAAATTAATTTTGCTAGTGAGTATAGAAAAAATTGTAATTTTGCAATCTTCAATTATAAATAATTTTTCTGAGCTACTATCAAAGCACTTTTCATTTTTTCTGTTCTTGGGTTTATTTGATGTGTGATAAATAATCACAAAGACTATTCAGAATATTTAATAAACTCAATATTGATACTGACCATACATTGAATGTTTATATTAAGAAATACATCAATGTTTGTACGTGTGTATTAACGTAGTATAAAAGTGGTAACTATTACCAATGGATTAGAGACTAATGATAAACCAGCTCGGTAGCCGCTGTGTATGTTTGTCTGCAGTAGCCACTCAATCTCTAACATTTGCTTCTCTCTGTGTACTTCATTCTTCGTATCTGCATCTTTAACGTTTATAAATTCCACAAAGTCTATATCAATTGCGATAGTTATTACAGAAGTGTATGATGAAAATAAACATCGATGAAAGTTGGCTTTGATCATTTGAAAGATCCATTGATTATACTGGTGAAATCGATGGATTTTTTTCGATAGAAATGCTTTTTCGAACGACTTCCTACGATGATTTTTGGCTGTGGAAAAATGATTTGAAGAGGTTGATACTTGCGCAAAATACTTCTGAGAAATTTTATGTTCAGGTAAATTGTGTCGTCAGATGACCGTCATTTGTAGTGAAGTAATTTCAGTAAAAAACAAAAAAGGGGACAAGTATGTCATGTTGAGTGTGAATGTTTGTGCTCTTGAATTCTTGTCATTTTCTGATGTACTTGAAATATGTTACACGAGTATATGAGAATATTCTCATGAAGGAAATTTAACGAGCATGCACATAGATTTTATATTTATTTGCATATATTTACATGTGCTACATGAAATAGGAGGGAAGATTGGTATTATCGTTTTCCCCAATGTTCAACGAACATGTTTGAATTGTCGAGTAATATTTGTTTTACAACTATGAGACTGAAATGAATTTCGTGTCACGTTTGTTGTGCAATTTCATGAGACGTCATTATAGTAAAATTGTCTACAAGTATATCATCAAGTCATGGAATTTTATGTATTTGTTACAGAATGGGAAAATATAAATGAAAACAAATTTCAGAATTATGCATGACCTGGTTATAAATTTCTTTTTATAACCGTATCTCATGCAGATTTCATTATTATTCAATATCAGCAGAATAAAATCCTGAAGGATTTGAATTCTTTGTAACCAATTCAGTTTGATTAATTACACCAATAAATTTTCGTGACGATTGAGAAGAAAAATTACAGCCGACTATGAAAAATATTCAGTTCAATTTTTTTTTTTTCAATCTCAATCATTTCTGGATATTTTTCACTTTTGATATTAGAAAAAAATTATTTTTTGAAACTGTAGGAATCTGGTAGACTTCCGGTTCGTCCACAAAGTCCTTCATCCTCCCAATGGACAATTTTTCTTTCTCTCTTTCTCTTCGTCAATGCTCGTTAAAGTCAGTCGTATTCACGCGACCTGTCGTCTCTCTCCTCCACACTCTTCATTTCCTTCTGCCTCTCCTCTTCTCATTCTTTCTTCTTCTCTCTTAGTGATCTTAACCCACGGCAACACGCGCCAGCGTTTTACACTTTATATCTGTTCTCTCACGACTCATACATATATAAGAGACCTGAAAGCGTCGTGTAAATACACACTATCAACTGTATATATATATTTACAAGCGAAAGTGTAACCACATGAGTGTAGTCATGTAAATCTAGAAGACACGACCGACCACCATCCAATACATGTCTTAATAGTTGTCAAGATTTCTATCAACTTGATACATTTGAGAAGAAAAAAAAATATCTATTCATGTTTGCTATCAATTCATTGATATTTGTAATTCTCATTTACTCCTAGTGCATTGCTTTCATCAAAAACAACATTTTAAAATTGATTAGAAAAATTCTGCAGCCGTAATAAAAATATTTCGATGAGATGTTGTTGAATGTGATAATTACCAAGATGATAATAAGAAATTTTTTACTCAGTAAAATAAAGAAATTATGTGTCAATATAAAAAAGAAATGGGCACGATCAATCAGTTCAATGAATACGTTCACAGCAGTTTCGATGTTGCAGTGATTGGTGATTCATTTCAAATTGCGTCACGTGCCAGTGCAAAAACAGACCCCATCGATCATACACATTCACATAAACATGTCACATTGGTAACAATCTTCCATATAATTCTCGCCTCATAAATTGATCAATGGTACATAACAATAATTTTACTGGAGTGTGAGCGAAAAAAATATTCTTTCATTCAATATTTATCATCAATGCACTTTCTTTAAACTTGAACATGTGAAAAGAAAAAAAAAATGCCAAGAAATAACTGTGCATAGAAATATTTAATAGTTCTTTTATTTGCAGTCAGACGGCGAGTTTATATCGACGCTTGCATTCCAAGAATTTATCTCCATGAACAGCTCATTATCCGTGCACACACACGTGTGTCTATGATAACGACTGTATTTATTATAACAGTTGAATATTTTATATACATTAACATTTTTTATAATGCAGAATCAATAATTGTATTTACAAATTCTCTTTTCCTACTTTTTTTTTCTTTCTCATTTCTTTTTTCATCTTCAATATTTATTCAAGTATATAAATAAGTCGTTAGCAAGTGACGGTGCATTCACGTGAACGAATAAATTTAATGAAATGTTGTCGATGAAATTAATGGGATTATTTAAATGAAAATAATTTGTTTCTTTTTATTTATCAAGTTTGCAGACAAATTGGGAATATGTAAATTGGTAGAGTTTGCGGCGTTACTAAAAACGTCGTTAACACCTTTCCATTCATATACCCATCATTAAGTAATATTTATAGTCTGAAATAATAAGCGTTGGTATGTATATAAATACATGTACATACATATATAGTTGTATATATAAAATAAAGAGAATGAAAATAAGACGTGAACACATCCATCATCGTTGGCGAAACTTGACTTGCATAAAGGTATGTCTTTCACCACCTTTATATATATTTTACATCCGTATAGGTCAATTGAGGTCACAACATTGCAATTAATCATTTTGCATCATTTATATATTAAATGATATATATGACATGAGGTCAGAGTAGATGAAAAATGACGTTAATATTTATTTTTATTATTGTTGCTACTGCATTAATTGATGGGAATTGAATATGATGGCTGACGAAACATTTATCAATTTATTGTATTGCATTGTAATCAAATTTAAAGACTGTGAGAGTTCATAAATTGATGAATTTATTCACGATAATTGATGGTGAAATATTTTTCAATATCTTCATTTCATACTTCGTGAATTTATTCAGACGTTTTTCTCCATTTAAATTGAGTAATTATATCAATGACTCGACAATTTAGTGAATAAAATATTTTTTAATCTAGAAATTGTCTCTTATCGTTCATGAGTAAATGAATTTATTTGAAATAAAATTTCGATTTTTTTAAGATAGAAATAATGATAAAAATACCAATGCGATTCTGGTTCATCGTAGAATTAATTTTATAATGATTGGTGTGTGATAATTTCTCCCTTTCGTAATCTAAATTGAGTAATTATATTTTAATTTAGTGGATTGGATGAAAAATTTTGCGGAATATAAATTCTAATGAATCTCACTTCTTCGGTTTGAATATACCGTTGGATATTGATCGTTATTAGATGTCGATCGCGATCGCGATTTTATCTTGTGTAGGTACTGATGATGGGAGCAAAAATCGATTAAGATTGCAAGATTAGACAATATCGCTATCACGATATTGATCATTATCATTTATCACATTTGTGCAATTCCTCGTTTACTTTCATTGAAGAAGGGTTTTGTCAAGACATGAAGAAGTTTTTGATTAAGCCACTAACTAATACTTAAAACATCAATTGCATAAAATATCTTGTATTTACTCTTGACGGATATCGTTGATTACTTGCAAAGTAAATGTTGTTATTATCAATGCAAATCGCCAGTTAATTAGTGTATATATAACTGTGTTAAAAGCTGCGATGAATTCCACAACGATAATGAGATAGAATAACAAAAATTGGAATTTAATGTGTTTATTATTGATAAGTAGACGAATAAAATTTTTCTAAGTATGTTGATAATTAATGTGATTAAAAATTAAAAATTGATGAACATTAACAATTTTTATATTGCAGAATCTTGTCTCCTTCCTTTTTATCTCAACGTATGTTGAATAATTTATAGAATTATTATAGGATCAAATTTTGAAGTTGAAAATTTTCAAAGATCATTTCACACATGATTTTTATGGTGATTGATGATGTAGATCATCACAATAATGCAAATTACATAAAATATTATAAATTTACAGATGCGATGAACACTTTTCAAAGTACTTTCATTTGATTGAGTATATAAAAAAATTTGACAAGCCACATTTACACATATATAACCCTTAAAAGTTATGATTGCTCTGGATTACCAGGCGGCTGACTAAGATTTATTGCAGAAATTATATCGTCTTGAAAAACCACGATGGAGATAAACTAAGAGAAGAATCGCGCGAGAATGCACGTTATTCACATCTTTTTTTTTCACATCTATCCTATTTATTTGCTCTACACTGTTATTTATTTTACCAATAAATTTCTATGTCATAAGCCAATCAAAATGGAAAAATCCATGCAACCAAAAAAGTAAATCTAACGGTTTTGATTACAGAATGTTAGAAAAAAAATGTTACTTCATGAAATCTCTAATAACCAGGAAGCAAAATTGCAAAAATTCATTCACATGTATTTATTGAACATGATGAGGGTGCGATTCAAAATTATACTTCAATAATTCGACGAATAAATAAACGTTTGAATTGTAAAGGTTCTAATTTATTAAAATACTAAATTACTCTAGTTATAATGCAGGGCATTATATCGCGTGTTGAGAATGCATTAAATGGGTAGAGCAAAAGCAATTTGATTCGCACATGACCACAAGGGTGTAGTATACATATATATATGTATAGTCGGTGGGATCTTTATGAAGAAGATAATTACGATCGATTGGATTTATCGTGTGGATCGAATGACGCGTTTTATTGTACATTGAATGTGACTCGAATCGTTTATGTACAGTTGCCATTTAATTACTCGAGTTATAATGTACATTTTATTGTATAAAAAAAATTTAGTTTTCTTTACTTTCAAGTCGCAATAGATATATAAATATATAAAAATAAATATGTACGT
>JABMBR010003718.1:0-27185 GCA_018881525.1 Meteorus sp. PSUC_FEM 10030008
ATTATTATTATTATTATTATCATGACGAGGTTGGAGAAGGGGGAGGGAGAGAGCAATGTGACAGAGAATAAATGGAACTCCATATAGAATGAGAATTAGGGACATGAAGAAGAAAAATAAAATTTAAAGAATGGATATATGAGGTGTTTGTGCATGTGTGAGCGTTTGGTGGGCAAAGTCGTCGAGACTTCTGGACAATCATCTTCAATTGGTTAAATTGTTTTTGACAGCGCGCCCCCCTACATAAATATTAGCACTTATCATACAATCACGATTGTTTGGATGTATATGGGATAATTCCGTGAAAAATTTACATTCGTATTCAATCGAGTCTTATGTTTTTTGTCTACCTGTTTAGGTTGTATAGCTCGGTTTTCGAGCTAGCTAAAAGAATAGGTCCTCGAATGACTGTGATAAACGCGGTGTTTGCAACTGTGTTGGATAGTGCTCGTCTTATCGATGAAAACCTTTTTTTGAACAGTCCTCTATGATGATTTTTGGCTGAGAAATAACGAAGGGAAGTCATAAATTTTATGCCCCCTTGGAAGTCGATTTTGGTGTCTTCATTTGTTATGTCGTGTGATAGAGACAATATCCATCAGTATAGCTTGAATTGAAAAATTGATCAGCAGAGATGCATTCCGGATCCCTTTCCATTCATGGATCTGGAGTTTCAATGTCTAAATGAAAATTATTATCCAATACTCTAAGACAGGACATATCAATGGAGATAGAACCCGAGTCGTTGCAACTAGAAAGCACAATTCGGCTTGAAGTTTCAATCACGTTGAAATGTTATGAGAGTGAGAACTTTGTTAGACCAAAAGAAATCATGACACAAAGTTTACACATAAATAGTGTCAAGACTACATCACTTGCTCGCAATTGAATAAAAATTGGTGTATATACGGTGTCTATACATATACACCCTGAAGTTTATATGTGGACGACTGGATGTCCTTGTCCGATTGTCAACGGGTGACTGACACCGTCTATTCGCGCGCGAGATGGCAATCGAAATCGAGTATAGAGAGCGCCGCACAAAACCACACGAGAGAGTTTTATATGTGTGTACATACATAAATGAATAAGAGAAGAAAACTAAGAAAAGGTCTCTACAAAATCCACCTCAATTTCCTCTCTCTCTCTCTCTCTCTCTCTCTCTCTCTCTCTCTCACCTCCCTTTCTTATTCTATACGACTGCCAAGAATATTATCTCACTGATGTGAGCAGCAATGCCTGTCCGATGTGTGTGTACGCAATGTTCTCCTGTAATTTTTTCATTATTTTTTCGCTCTCCTCAAAGTTTTCACTCATTGAAAATGAGATCGCTCGTTTTGCGATCTGGCGTGCGAACAACGTTGAAGAAGAACAGAAACAATAACGATAGAGAAAGAAAATGAGAGATTTTTTGAGAGAAGGAAGAAAATAGAAGATAAAAAGCAGACTTTGGATCTTGATCTCAGAGTGCGCAAAGACTCTCTCGGGGGACAATGACGAAGAGCCAGAGAACGGTGCAAGGTCGCAGGCCCCAGATTCCGCACAGACTCTATATACTCGTACATGGCTCTGCTCAATGCTGCTGTAAAGTGTCTTTGATCCACCGGTGTGCGCGCATTCGGATTCATCGTTGGACGTTGGGTGTTATAATTGGAAGGTCGCGTGCAAATTGTCTTATCCAAACGGAGGGATCAGCTCTTCACTCTTGTCACTATATATACGTGAGAGTGTTCCGCGCGCGATCCAGTCTGGCGTACTTGTTAAATAGTAGCGTTGAACATTCTTTCATGATTGTATTCGTATCAACATGTACATTTCGATGACATCGTATATGCGTATATCACTTGATACGCTTTGTTGTTGAGTACACAACAAACATTAGAACAATATCAGAAATAAGCAAGAAGTGATGCGTATCCCATTGGAATTCGCTGAACAATGATGTCCATTCCATCTTTTGATTGACATTCTTTAAGTATATAAGTTATCATCAAGACCAGCCACTGTTTTCATTTTCTTCTCAAAGTCCAGATTTAATGTTTAATTTGCAATCCGAAGTTTCAACAAGCAGAAAAGAGGTTACTGAAAACAGGTTATTTCAATTCTGTTTCAAATGTACAATTTGAAACAATTTCTTTGGTTTGCACATGTTTAGTGTATCAACAATTTTGAATCAACATCTGGACTTTTTCAACTGAAATTTTCCATGCTATGTTCATGTTGGACTTGATCGACCTCAAAAATAATTACACATTAATGGTGATGTGGATAAACCAACCGTTGAAACTCCATATTCCAATCGCGAATAAACATCCTGAAAGTTCACCCACATCAATGCCCTGACGAATTAAATTTGGGACAGTATAAGGTCGCATTGTCTTGCCGATCTCGGTGCGGTCGCGATCTGTCGTCACCTTTTTTGAGAAAAAAGTTCAATCTGAGGGGAGTTCCACAGTGGTTGCTGTTTCGTCCCTCTGCATAATGTGTGAGCAAGTTTCAAGAGTGTGCGCGTCTTCATTCCCGTTCACTTTTCCTCTCCTTCTTTTATTTTCGTTCTTTCCATGCATTCCCATCTTTCTCACTCTTTCTGCTCCCTTTTCTTTCGTTTCTTCTTCATTTCATTTTGCTCCATCTGCGTCTTCTCACGCATCCGTCGAGGGGCTCTTTCTTCGCGCCCAACGATGTATATATATATATATATACAAACACAAACTCTCGTTCCATTCATACCTGAAGACGGTATATGAAGATGTTTCTCTCCTTGCTCTTGTATCATACATAGACATACTTTCTCTTTCTTTCTTTTTAAAAAGGGCGCGCAACACACATCTCCGCTCACTTTTCAGTGGAGATACTCTGGGGGGTGAGTGCACAAAATGCTTCAACAGAATATTTATATTAACTCAAGATGTTTATTCACCTCATTTATTTTTTCATTTTATCATTTCTTTATTCATTCTTTATTTTATCCGTCGTCTCTCTCGTTTTTTTTCAACTCTTTTCATGCTTTCTCGAGTTGGTGTTCTCTTTATTTCATAATTTCAACAGTGTATCAAGACATGGCGCTGTTGGATGCATAACATATACATTCATCCCCCTATGTAACAATCAAATGCCCTCCAGGATCTGAATATATATATATGAGTATGCTGACATTCTCAAATGACGATGATGATGATGATGGCGCTCTCGCAAAAATTACTGTCGTTAATAACTCGCCGTCTTGTTTAATCGCGCGGGTGAATAATTCTTTGCGATTCGTATGTTGTACGGGGAGCGTAATGTGTACATACTGAAAAACACAAAGATATGCAGTGGTTAAGTAAGAGATGGGAATAAATAATGAAGGAGAGAAAGAAAGATAACGCAAGTGCGGCATGGATAAGAGTGAACGGCAAACCACCCGTGGCGCCGAGGCCGTCCCGCACAAGTGCGGAGGGAGAGTGTCAACTGGAGATTAATAAATGGTTATTAATGTCTCTCATCATGCAGCGCACTTGCAATAGTAATCGTAGATTCAATGCCAGTAGATATTTTAGTCATTGTTGAAGTGATTCATTGATGTACCTATTGCTTGAGACATTCATATTTTAGGTAGGATACGTCGAAGATTCCGTCACAAAATCTAAAGCAAAAATGCTGTGAACTCACGAAGTGCACTGAGGTTTCGTATGCGAATTTTTATTACGCCACGACTGTTTGCGAAAACTAACTCAGTTACATCATGATGGTCAATCTGAGAATTGTTGAAGAAGTGTCACAAAATAAATACAACAACATAATATCATGGATTTATAATATGAGATTTATATACAGTGTTGCAATTTTACAGAGCAAAGTGTGTTCTGTAAAGAAGAATTTACCTTCGTCATACCTGTCCTCTTTTCTTGCACTAATACATGTGTTTTGCACAAGAAGTGTTTCTCACCACACTTTATCATAGTTTTTGTTCTGAACTCATTCACATGTGTTATACAATCATTAACGCACTCATAAATGTATAAAGATGAAGATTGTTCCGATATTGGCGGGTTTTTTCCATGATTTCACAGTTGTTGTATTATGTTTTACATTGTGTTTCTATGATAGCCGAATGTTGTGCTCTGGACGCATGTTTGAATACATGTGATGCTTGGGACTGTGAAAGGAAAGACAGAGCCAATGTCAAATGCATGCAGCACCGATTGAGTATGGCAAAAGAACGCAGTTCAAAAGAAGACGAAAAATATTGTGTATACATATACATATGTATGTGGAAGAGAATATCGTGAAGAGAATAAGGAGCAACTCGCATGTCTCCTCTTTCACTCTCTTCTGAATCTTGCACTCCCTCATTCTTCCAAACGCCATGACCACAGTTTTAATTTATTGAACCTTTGTTAATTTGAATATTATGATTTATAGTATTGTTACGACTACGGTCGCCCTCGTCGGCTCAATCGTGATTGGCCAGTACTGCGTCGGCAAATGACTTCACAAAGCTCTGCATAAACTACGAAATTTCTCGTACTTCCTCTCACTTCTCTCATTAATTCTATATAGATCGAACTTGTATACTCTGAGAAGTTTCGCGTTCCAAAGAAAGCCAACAAAATTCTGATGTAATATACGAGTTTATATATGTAAAAGCCCATGCGCCATCTTACGATGTCTTGAAAGAAGTTTCCCGTTGAGTTGGTGCCATTGAATCTGCCGCGCGCGTGGCCGTGGTGGTCGACACAAAAGATTAATCGCAGATGAATTTGTCATACTCACACATACACAAAGAATAAAGAATAAGAGATAACGATAAAGAGAGAAAAGAGAGAAGTTATGTTGGAGAATATAAATATATGTAATGTACATATATGTGGTATACCCGAGGGGGTATGGTCGGCCACCGCGATCCTTTGTATGTGTCCTTGATGTAAAATATATAAACGTGTATATATGTATGACGTACGATCGCTACGTGCTCCACACCCCCAACTTTATCCTTGTACAATCCCTTCAGGCCGCTATAGCTCGTTTCAAAATGGAATGTTATATATAAATAATAAGAAAAATCTGGCGCCTATGAAAATATTTATGTGTTACAATGATAGCAAGACAGATATTTTGTCTGTTCATTTTTCATTGTTAAAGTTGGGAGGATTGCGGTTAGAATTATATGAGATTTGACGAGAAATATACCAGGATAAGGACGTATGTTGTCGTTTTATCATGTACAGGGCAGCTCTCGATATTTTCAAATTTCCAATTATGATGGTGGTGAATTAAACGGAATCGCGAGTAGCAGAAGAAGAGAACATTCATTAGATGGATGAGATTCATTGAAAATCTCATTTTGGTATTTATTCTTTACAGGATCACCACCTTTGACTGGATCTGGAATTTTGAAAGTCGTGGTTCTTGATGTGAATGATCATAGTCCAGAATTTTCACGGCCTGATTATAAAGCTTCAGTGGTTGAAAATGCACATGCTGGTACATGGGTTGTTAAACCATTGGCAACCGATAGAGATGGAGGATTGAATGCCCGAATTCGGTAAATATTTCTAGATGCCAATATGATTATTAAATTTCTATTTAAGTGAAAGACTCTGTCTCTTCAATGCAACTCACTTCTCTTCTATTTTGTGCTTGTTTAATAGATACAGTCTCTTGGGTGAGAATACAGAACGATTCACCGTTGATCCTGATACTGGAGAAGTAGTAACACTAGTTCCACTCGATCGTGAACAAACATCAATTTATCATCTAACTTTGGTTGCTCAAGATTCAAGTCCAACTGAGCCACGTGCGGCTGCCGTAAATCTCACAATATTTGTTGAGGATTTGAATGACAATACCCCACGTTTTTCCAGCCCTAGATATACTGCTTATGTACCTGACTCAACTAAACCTGGTGAGTGAACTGATGAAAAATCCTATCCTATCACGAATAGAAAAGAACTAGTATTGATCTGTCGTATACTTTTATAGGTGACTTTGTGTTTGGAGCAAAGGCAATTGATGATGACGATGGTGAAAATTCTCGAATCATTTATTGTCTCCAAGGTGAAGATGCCGATCGTTTCGTCATTGATTCATCGAACGGTGTTATACGTGCATCTGCCGAGCTGTCCGACTCCAAAACTACTTATCAATTACAAATACGTGCCTCTGACAGCGGTGAAGAACCACAAACTGTCACAGCCGACTTAGTCATTCACTTATGGGAACGTCATTTATTCCCGAGCTTTAGTGCCACGATAAACTCATGTTTTACTCTGTCTGAAAATGTACCCGAGAGTCGTGTCATCACGACATTGAGTGCAACAACACCTAAAGTCGGTACGGCGAGCAGTCTAATTTTTGCTATGGCTGGCGGAAATGTTGGCGATGCTTTACGAATTGATTCACATACGGGTGATGTTCTCGTTGCATCAGGTTTTGATTATGAAACTGCACCAACATATGAAGCTTGGGTGGAAGTTAGAGATTCGGATAATCCCCCACTAAGATCTGTCATACAATTATTAATCAATGTAACCGATGCGAATGACAATGCACCAATTATGGAAGCAGCAATTTACAACGCAACAGTTATTGAAGAAGAATACCCACCTATATATATCACCAGAATAACCGCGAGAGATATAGATTCAGGTGAAAATGGTCAAGTCACTTATCATTTGATTGATGATTTTGATGAGTCTTTCATCATTGATGAAAATAGCGGTGAGATAAGTACGAATTCCCAATTAGATCGCGAAGAAATTGGATTTTATGAGCTTGTGGTGGAGGCACGCGACCAAGGTGTACCGAGGTTGTCCGGAACTGCTACAGTTTTGATTACAGTTCTCGATAAAAATGATAATCCACCACGCTTCACACGATTATTTAGTGTGAATGTTACAGAAAATGCAGAAATTGGTTCTTTCGTTATTAAGATGACTAGTAGTGATCGTGATATTGGACAGAATGCAAATGTCACATATTCATTTCGTGAAAATCCAGGTGTTAAATTTTCTATTGACCCCATCGCGGGTAATGTCGAAGTGATTGGTTATTTGGATCGCGAAGAACGTGATGAATATTTACTAAAAGTGGTCGCTGCTGATGGAGCATGGGGCCAAGAGACAACACTCACAATAACAATACAAGATCAAAATGATAATGCACCGGAATTTTTAAAAGACTCTTATCATTTTCATGTACCTGAAATGCAGAGACGTATGACCCATGTTGGTCAAGTATCATCAACTGATCGTGACAAGCAAGGACCAAATTCAGTTATTTCGTACAGTTTACTTCATCCATCGGACCTATTTTCAGTTGATCCAGCAACAGGTGACATTTTCAGTAAAGAAACACTCCGTTACAAACACACTCATAGATCATCATCACCAGAAAATCTTTATTCATTCACCGTTGTCGCAACTGATAATGGGAAACCACCGTTGTCCTCGAAAACCATTGTATATGTTAGTGTCGTTGATGCAAATAATCATTCACCGAAATTTGAACAACGATCGTATCTATCACCAGTGCCGGAAGATTTAGCAGTTGGAAAACGCATAATGAAATTAGTTGCAACTGATGATAGTGATTTTGGTGTTAATGCTGAAATTCATTATTCTTTACAAGGTGGTAATAGCTCAGATTTATTCGGAATCGAATCTAAAACCGGCTGGGTTTATGTGGCTAAAAACATCAAACCGATACCAATCGGTACGACGTTTACTTTGAATGCACGTGCAATTGATAAAGGTGTACCGCCGCAAATGGATCAAGTTCCACTTACTTTAGTCATCACTGGAGAAAATCGTCATACGCCAACATTTGCAGCATCATCTTATCAAGTACGTGTGCCTGAAAACGAACCAGCTAACACAACAATTTTGACGGTGAATGCGGTTGATGCTGACAGTGGTCCCAACGGCATGATCAGATATAAAATAGCCTCAAATAGTGAAAAAGAAGAATTTTCAATACATCCGATAACCGGCGCCATCACGATATTACAGCCGTTAGATTACGATACAATTCAGGGGTATCGGTTGAATATTACGGCGACTGATCTAGGTTTTGAGCCACGTCAAGCAGTTGCAACATTAGATATCAGTGTATCAGATATTAATGACAATCCACCGTTGTTCAATCAAAGTATATACGAAGCTTATTTACCAGAAAATTCAGAAATCAACAGTTTTGTTTACAAGGTGATAGCTAAAGACGTTGATTCAGCGAAAAATGCTGTGATACAGTATCGTATTATTGGCGGAAATGGTAAAGATCATTTTCAAATGAAACAGGAAACGGGCATAATAATATCGAAGATGAGTTTTGATTATGAGGAAGCTAATGAATACACATTGGATATTGTCGCAGCAAATCCTGATTCGAATCCACAAATGGTAGGTTTCACGACCGTCCTCGTTCACATAACTGGAGTCAATGAATTTTATCCGAAGTTTATTCAACCCGTATTCCATCTGGACGTATCGGAGAGTGCAGAGGTGGGTACATCAGTCGGTCTTGTTCAAGCAACAGATCAAGATAGTGGCGATGATGGTCATGTATACTATCTTTTTGTTGGATCGTCGAACGACCGTGGATTCTCAATTGGTTCTGAGACGGGTATTATTAGTGTTTCACGTAGACTCGATAGAGAAACACAAAATCGAGCTGTTCTCACAGTCATGGCGAAAAATTGTGGTGGAATACGTGGCAATGACACGGACGAGGCTCAAGTTATTATTTCAATTCAAGATGGCAATGATCCACCGGAATTTCTACAGGACAACTATCAAACGACAATATCCGAAAGTGCCAATCATGGCACAAAAATACTCACAGTCCGAGCCATTGACAAAGATGTGAGACCACAGAACAATCAATTTTCCTACTCTATAATCGGCGGAAATGTCGGTCAAGCTTTCAAAATTGATCCTCAATCTGGTGATTTGGAGACAGCAAAATTACTCGATCGGGAGACGATCACAACATATCGATTAATTATTGGTGCTATCGATACTGGTGCGCCACCGCAAACTGGAACAACGACGGTTCAAATCGATCTGCTTGATGTTAATGACAATGGTCCAATTTTTGACGTCCCAGAAATCATCGGTTATGTCACTGAAAATGAACCCGCAGGTACGAGCATCATGACGTTGACAGCAACAGATCCAGATTTACCGCCTAATGGTGCACCATTCACATATCGATTGATTGGCGGACGACAGGCGGATGTTGTCACATTGGATAAACACTCTGGTATACTGAGAACAAGCAGAAGTCTTGACAGAGAAATTATGCCACACTTGAATTTACTGGTAATCTTCAAAACTTTGTTTTTACATATCTGATAGTATATAACATGATCACATTTACCGTCTCAATCGCGAAAATAAAAGTCGATGGCAACATGGTCTTTATCGTGTGAATGATGAATAAATTTTTCATCATTATTTACAGATTGAGGTAGAAGACTCGGGAGTACCGAGAATGAAAAGTGAACATCCGGTCACAATAATTGTATTAGATGTGAACGATAGCCCATCAACACCACGTTCCGTCCATGTTATGGTCTATTCATTAGACGGAAATGCGCCATTGGGAAAAATAGCTGATGTTCACCCGAATGATCCTGATACTACCGGTGACTACACATGCAAAATACTTCAGGGCTCGAATCCAAGTGTACTGAGCGTCCCGATCGCATGTGATTTACATACCAGCAAAATTACCCCAGGTATGTGCCTGATAGTTCATAAATTAGTGTCGTGGCGATTTCGCGATGGCGGAAGGCACATGAGAAAGGACAGGTGGGGAAGAGCAATCAGAGTAGAGGGAGAGAAAAAAGAAAAAAAAGTAAATTGGGTTTCATATTTGAATAATTCATTTTCGGGTCAAGAGGGGATGTATGAAAAGCAAAAAGAAAGTTGTAAAAAAGAAGAGACAAGTTGAATTGAAAGGAAAGAGCGTACGAACGCCGTTTCGATGTGAACAGCCAACAATATTGTTATGCGCGATATCTTTCCATGTTATCGTGATACATATATGAACATAATCAGCTAAGAATAGAGAGCTCAGATCCACTATCCATTAATGCTAATGACATCAAATTGCATATATAAAAGAGCCAAGACATTAATGCATGCAAAGTGGCTTAACATATTAAAAACGAGTATTTGTTCATATATCCACTATAGGGGTGTATGAATGCATCCATAAGCAACTTTCATGATCCAACTATGTTATTTGACCGGTGTATTGTAATCGTAGGTTTGGGCCATTCTCTGAGTATCATCGGCAACGATGGACGGCATCCAAATGTTGTTTCGAAAGTCTCCGTTGAATTTCTAGTATTTTCTAATACCACCGTGGATAATAGTATCACGTTACGTGTTAATAAACTCACCGCAACGGAATTCATTGGTAAATATTATCGACCTATTGTTGATATGTTGCAACAAGCAGCTGACACTGGTGATACCATACTCATATACAGCATTGGTGAGAGTGAGGGGAATCTCAATATTTACCTCGCTATAGAGACGTCACAAGGTAAGACGATGACGATGAATTTCACTAATTTTTTCATAACCAAAAATGGAAGACTCAGAATAATGTTTTTTCTCATCTCTGTTTCGTAGGATATCGACCAAAATATGAGGTGGTTAATTTACTTTTACGCAAACGTGAATCAATGCAGCGTATTTTGAATGAAAACGATATCAAGATCGGTTTCTCACCATGCAAACAGATAGCGTGTGAAAATGGTGGATCTTGTAGTGATCAATTGGTTGTGTATGATGATGCACGCATAATCAACAGTCAGAGTTTGATTTTGACATCAGCACGCGTTGTTCATGAAATGTTCTGTAAGTGCCGTGAAGGTTTTACCGGTCCACGTTGTGAAAGACGACAAGATCCATGTTCACCGAGTCCATGTCTTGAAGGCGGACAATGTCGTCGTATGGGTTATGATTTTACCTGCATCTGTCCAGCGAATCGAGAAGGAAAATTGTGTGAATTGAAACGGGGTGACGCGTGTGCGAGCAACCCTTGCCGCAATGACGGTTCATGCAAAGTATCACCTGACGGATCGAGCTTCTTTTGTCTATGTCGTGCAGGCTATCGTGGAAATCATTGCGAATCAATCACTGATTCATGTCGACCAAATCCCTGTCTCTACGGAGGTCTATGTGTTGGACAAAAACCAGGATATCGTTGCAGTTGTCCGGAAGGTCGCTATGGTAGACACTGTGAACGTTCTACATTTGGATTTGATGAATTGTCGTATATGTCGTTCCCATCCTTGGACTCAAATACAAACGATATCACGATGGTATTTGCCACTAATAAACCTGATGCACTTCTACTGTATAACTATGGTCCGCAAAGTGGTGGACGCTCGGATTTCATTGTCCTCGAACTCATTAATGGACAAATTAATTTTGCATATGGAGGTGCAAGAAGTGCCATTACATCCGTGAAAGTCAGCAAATCTAATCGGCTTGATGATGGTAAATGGCGAAAAGTGACAGCTACACGCAATGGTCGTGTTGTCTCATTAAGTGTATCAAACTGTCGTGAGCATGGTGATATTTGTGATGATTGTAAGCCTGGTGATGGTATGTGCTACGCAGATGATGTTGGTCCAACTGGGACGTTGAACTTCAATAACAACCAGTTGCTTATTGGAGGTTTGGCATCGGCCGATCCTGTTCTAGAACGTCCTGGTCAAGTTCATGCAGATGATTTAGTTGGTTGTGTGCACTCAGTGTCTATAAATGGACGCGCGTTGAATTTGTCCAATCCTCAATCATCACGTGGCATCAAAAACACGTGCCCACGGTCAGACACCGGAATGTGTGCCATGAGGATGGATAATATTAACTCAATATGCGGGATCAGTGATCAATGTTATGATATGTGGCATCAAGTTTCGTGCCAATGCGGTAATTTGATAGCACCGAACTGTCGTGGTGCTCTAGAGCCAATCAATTTGAGTGATGGTGGTTACGTTGAATACAAAGTTTCGGAAAAACACAAGAGAATGCAACTACTGGATTATTTATATGATGGTACAACGTCATGGTCACGTAATCGTGCTATCCGTGCAGCTGATGATGTTTCGAATTCATATATAGTTAGTGCAACACCGCCAAAAATAATCGGTCTTATGTTTCGTACAATGAAAGCTAATGGAATTCTAATTTATGCTGCCACAAATAAACATTACACGTCAATCGAACTCCGTAATGGGCAATTACTATACGCATCAATGCTGGGATCGGCCGTGAATATGACAGGAGCAGTTGATGGTACTTTGGCCGATGGGCGTTGGCATAATTTGACAATTTTTGCACATTCACGAGGTCTCCAAGTACTAATAGACGGAAAATTGACTGGTGACGAGCTGGATTCAGCTAGCGTGCATGATTTTCTGGACCCTTATTTGACGGTCATGTCCATCGGTGGTGTTAGACGAGATCTCTATCACGCTCTCGATAGTTTCCCAAGTAACTTTGAAGGTTGTATGGCGAATTTTAGCATTAATAATGAAGTACAACCGTTTAATGGCTCTGGATCAGTGTTCAAAGACGTCATCTATCACGGAAAAGTGGCACGTGGTTGTCGGGGACTAATCGGTATAAGTGCGGCAGCCGCAGCTGATCCACTCAGCATTGGAATAACTTTAGTGATCATTTTCTTCGTCACCTTACTTGTTGCCATTCTCGTCAGTTTCGTGGTATTCCGTTTGCGACGCCAAAGCAAAGAAAAAGCACCTTCGGTTGTTAATAAAAATACGAACGCAATTATGACGGGTAATTCGCTCGTGGGTTCCGGGAGTGATGGTATAATGTCTCGACATGAAAACACATATATTTCTGACACATCAGATCTTCGTGGCGTTGGACACATGGGTCCTGAATTAATCTCCAAAAAATACAAAGAACGCGAAATCAATAATACTGAACACAGACCACAACGTCCTGATATTATTGAGCGTGAAGTAACTAAAAGTCCACCAATTCGTGATGAACATCCACCACTACCACCACCAACACAAAGTTCTATGCATTCACATGAACATAACACAGAGCCAGATATGCCGGAACATTATGATCTAGAGAATGCAAGTTCTATTGCACCGAGTGATATTGATATTGTTTATCATTACAAAGGTTATCGAGATGGCATGCGAAAATACAAAGCAACTCCACCACCAATTGGTAATTACGGAAATCACCACAAACATCAAGGAACACCTCATCGTCATGCAGGCCCGTTTCCACCAAGAGCAATGCCACCTCCGAGTGTCGGTGGACAATCTGGACCTACACCTAAATTACTTCAGAGCACGCCGTTAGCACGATTGTCACCAAGTAGTGAGTTATCAGCTCAGCAACCGCGGATTCTGACGCTTCATGACATCAGTGGTAAACCATTACAATCTGCGCTGTTGGCCACAACTTCTTCGTCTGGTGGAGTCGGCAAAGACGCACTCAATTCGAACAGTGAGCGAAGTTTGAACTCACCAATTATGAGTCAATTATCAGGCTCAACGGCGAGTCGCAAAGCTCCACCATCAGCTAATGAGAATGGTAACAATGTTCCAACGGGGCCGATGGGTTTAACAGCTGAAGAAATCGAGAGACTGAATTCCCGACCGAGAACGTCTAGTCTTGTTTCGACTTTGGATGCTGTGAGCTCTTCCAGTGAAGCGAGAGGACCGCCACCACCTCATGGTGCGTTACATCTTCATCGAAGACATACACCACCGCCAGAAAGATTAGATCGTCGAAATTCGTCGACAACTGATGAAAGTGGCAATGATAGTTTTACGTGTTCCGAAATAGAGTATGATAATAATTCTTTGATTGGTGATAAACGATCGAATAATTTGTATAGTAAATCGAATGATGAGGAAGCACCATCTAGAACTACCGAATCACCACCATCAACGAAACCACCCTTACCGCCTAATGTCAATTATGACGGTTTCGATAGTTCATTTCGCGGTTCTTTGAGTACGCTTGTGGCATCCGACGATGATCTATCAACACACATGGGAAGTCTTTACAGACCAACCAATAACGGTTCACCGTCAACAAATACTGCTCTTAGTTGGGATTATTTACTCAATTGGGGGCCAAATTTCGAAAGTTTGATTGGTGTATTTATTGATATTGCCGAACTTCCAGATAGTTCCAATCGAGTGCCAAATACTTTAAGACTGCCTACGAATATTCCGAAACCATCTGAGGAATACGTCTAATTCGATTCGTATGAGAGTATAACGTTTTTTTCTCAATCCACAAGCTTTAAGAAATTCTAATATTCACTCTTCAATTTCTTGCCATGAAAGTCCAACAATTTCAGTGGGAACAAAAATAATTGTATATGTTTTAGAGAGAGTTTTCAAGTCATGACACGATATTTGTAAATTAAAAAAGTCCCAAATCGTGTATGTAGTAGATACCTAAGACATTGATTGTTAAGTCGAATGAGGACATCTTGTATCAGGGTGTCAATTTGTTGTACAGACCTTATATAGTTAATGAAATTGTCTTCCAATGACAAAATTAAAAATCTTGCGGTATATTAAATTTTTTGTGCTATTGAGCGATAGAGATTCCGTGCCATTCATCATTGGGAAATACGCGTACACATTTGAAAAGCACGGAAGAACTAAGGTGACATTGGTTTTTCTGGAATATTTTTGTTACAATGTGGAAATTTTGTAAATATAATGTGACCAACGGGCAAATTTAGCCATATAGATGAATATGAACTGGTATCGACTTTCGAATCATATATTCTATGAGACTGATATTCTTCTTATAACCCTTCATTTGATAATTGCCATGAAGTTCGAAAAAAAAGAACAGTCTCGTTAGCAATGTTGTATATTCTTTTTTTTTGTTATAATTAATTTTATTGACCGTATTATGGATCAACTGTAAATATAAATATAAAGTGCGCCTGAATGTTGTATAAAGTGATAAGAGCGAAGGAATAACCAGAAAAAAGGGAACAATGAGGACGAATAAATAAATGATTTATGTCGAATGTAGATCATACTATGTACGAACTTTGTAATGAAAAAATTTACAATCAAAATATGGATGAAGAAATAATCAATTTCATGGATTAATTATCTTGCCTATTCTATTTATTCGAATTCTTATAAAAGAGTCTTGATATATAGGTATGTTTCCAATACCCTTGCATATGTGATAGTCACTAATCTGGATACAAAGAGACTTATATATAGTTGTAAATACTGGGTATAATAATTTTTCAGCTTCAGAAGAGAAAAAAAGATGGCAATATTTCCGAAATACAAAGGGAAAAAATTGTTCTTTGTACTCAATCGATATGAATATGATTGATGATTATGTGAATAATGTGTTGTTATCATCAGTCTATAGCATCATTGTGTCGTCATGGGATCCTTAATTCAATATGAGTTTCATTTTGAATCGTGTTATCTTTCCCGTTCAATTATTTCACTGTGAATATTCATTATATATCTACCAATTATCTAAAAATTCAAAGCCAGTCTTTGGTATTCCCTCGTCGTGATTAGTTTGAGATGATTGGAAGCTACTATATGAACTTGGAGTTTCCAGAAGAGCTGTTGATTCATTAATATCTCCAGACTTCGGTCGTGCATTTGGTAAATTCATGTTCATATTACTCTTACTGATATTGTTACCTATGGTAATATTCTTGTGGCCATTTATCATTGCAATATTCTTCTGTGGCACCAAACTTTCCAAATCATCATCCACACTATTATTTATCTTCATCAAAGATGTTTTATTTATCAACTTTGTGAAAATATTACCAGTATTGTCATTGGTCGTGCAATTGTTCAGTCTATTTGTTTCAATAGTTTTGAAAACACTATCAGAATAGCTTTCTGATGTTTGATAAAAACTCACTCGATTCGATGATGCTGTACTATAGTCATCTAACGAACTCTCGAAATTACAATCTTCCATTTTTATCTGACTCAAAAGATGTGGTGAATCATCATCGAAAATTCCCATCTTCTTTGACTTTGGATTTTCTGAATACCCAATTAAATTAAGATTCATTTGAGATTGAGTCATAAAAGAAAATGGGGCTGAATGTTCGTCACGCCATTTTAGTGTCTGAAGAAAACGATATGATTTAATAATCAGTTTTGCCTATTAAACATCTGAAGTATGCCACATATTGAATATTTCATGACTTACCGAGCCTGTTTCGTCTATGATGTGCTTCAAACCAGTTTGTATCCGCAATTTTGGATAAAATTCATGCAAATCCTTCGGAAATTCGACATTGTATATGCTACTATATTTCAATGCAATTTCTGGCTGAATTATCGTTTCATCAATCGCTTGATTTTTTTCTCTCAGACTCAAAGAATTCCACAATTCGTCATATGCGTCCTTTGTGGTTTTAATATCTTCACCAATTCGTTTAGCAAGAGGATTCAAATTACAAAAATAATCTTCAGCAATTGAACTCACAGACTTCTCCATCATCTTTCATTCGTGATGTATTTTTCGTGTATGACACTTTCATGTGAATTCTCAATTATTTGATTTGAGAATTATCTCCATGATACGATGAGAAACGTGATGATTTCATTATTGTCGTCAGACAGCACTCTCGATTTATGATGAAACCAATTGAGTCAACAAATATGAATGATATATGAACAGAATTTGACAGTAAGCCGAAATTTTACGCGCGCACATACAACCAATCCCTCATTATTACAAGTAAAAAACTAACCAGATATGACTAACAGTTTTATTGATTATTATATCTCCTGCAACGCCATTTTGGATGTATATTCCCCAGCGCGTGTATGGTTCGTTATGGTATCAATTACTACAATGCTATAAGTGAGAAAAATTTTTTAGTCTTCCTAATGATACACCCGACCGTTAAAAATACGAGATTTATTATTTCTTTGTCGAACAAGTAGATCAGAACTCTCTGAACTGAACTCAAATTGAGCTTCATATTCAACTTCCTATACTAAGATTCAATTTAAGATGGCAACCTTTGGTGGACAATACCACCAGCGCTATTCGCGAACAATAAAAAGTTTATGCGTTAAATTTCTTGGTTGTTACTTCCAGTTATTTACTGTTAATACTGTAATCGACAGAGATAATCCTCGATGATATCGCGACAGAGTTGCATTAGAATATATATATATATAAACGAATCAATGCATTTGAATGAACTTGTCAGCTGTGAATCATGGTTATGCTTGTTTACCACGATACATTCGATTATGTGGCGGTCTAGTAGGTTTTTGTTCTCTCACAACAATAATATATCCCCCGTAATTATAACATCAAGCATCATTTCAAACGAACAACAACTATGTCTAGAAAGAAACACAACATAGCCTACATAAAACCAGAAGAGCCCAAATTTCTGAGGGAACTCAAGGCACAAGCAGGTTTCAAAGAAGGTCCTACTGTCGACACTAAAGTATGGAATTTCATATGAACGTTTTATAGATTGGAAAATAGCTCTATACTATTGCAAACGTATTTCAATTCTTCAGAGAGGAGATCCTTCAGCATTTGAAGGTTGGGATGATGATGAGGATGACTGTGCACCAGGAAAAACTGAAGAAGAGCCAATTGTTGTGGTTTTGCAAGCCGGTGATTTGACTGCTGAAGAAGCAGAAGCTTTCAAGAAGACAAAACAAGAAGGTCTGACATTAGTGAAGGCACATAAACTCGACCTACTTTACCATCATTTTACGATATACCATGACATATAATGCTTCATTTTTATTACAGAAGAAGCGAACACCCCAGCTGACTTAACCAAGAGAATCATGTTCAATCGTAAATCCAAGTTACATACTGATGTAATGAATGCAAACAATATTCCAAAAAATAAGAAATCGAAACAATCGCGAGCAACTCTATCTTTCAATGATGAAGATGAAGATAATGAAGAAGATCGATGAATGAAATCGTCCAAATTTGGATTTTTAGTGTAACATTCGAAGTACAGTTCATGAATTAAGTTATGTTATGTACAAACGAAAAATATTTGATAAAAATAAAGTAAGTTGACAGTAAGCTCCATAAGATAATCATGAATGTAAATAACACACGTTTCATGACAGTTATCAATGAAAGCAATGTGAAATTCGATAGTTAGCGTGTTCACAAAAAAGAATGTAACTAGCACACATAGTGATTAAATGGAGCGTTCTCAATTTCCATTATTACATCTCTGAAGATTGTTGCAGTTGCATTATGTCCTCATTGCAGTATTAGCAACAGTAGCGGTATGTAGTAGTAGTGCAATCATGAGATAGTGTAGTAGAACAAAATGAAATGATTGGTAGATATAGAATGAGCAAACTAATCACGTGACTATCAGCAACAAATTTTACTGGGCTATAATTGCAGATCCCTTTAACCATCGTCCAACTCTTTTCAACGCGTGTGCACATACATACATACGCATAAAATGTATGAGATGTATTAGGAGAGGGGAAGTTGTCACGTGATTAGATGTGTCGGCCATCTTGGCAGTTTTAGAGACGACGGAGGTAAGGAGGATCCGTGACGTTGAGCGACGAAATAAACATAAAATATATGTGAATTAATTTTATTACGTATAACAGTATTAATCCCAAATACGCGTGTGAGCTAATTAGGCTATTGTGTGATAAAATGAGTGATGAATGATCAATGTGTGAGGCGTTTTGAATAAGCGCGGCATCTTATATATATCCAAGAGCGTGGTGGTAGTGTATATACTTACATCAGTAGTAGTAAAACTAGTAGTAGTAGGATACATATACCGATATCATTTGTGGTCTCCAATACGCAAATTCATCAGGGTGATAATTGGTGCAAGGCAATCGGATAGCACGCGATCACCACGGCAGCTGTCGAGTGTAAGCTCATCATTCACACACAACTAAAGTAAAATGTCCTACAAGAGGTTTTAGGAAATGGCGGGAGCGTTCGGGCTAATGTTTTTTCATTTCTCTTCCCCAAATGAACATAAGTTGAAGATTCATATTTTATGGCAACATGCACATGTGTCTACAAAGGGCATCATTGATTTTATCCATTTCGTATTGATAAAATTGTTTCAATAGTTCTCTTTAACTCTCCGGGTTTGCGAAATTTGAATTTTTGTTGAATATGTAATTTGTGTGCTGTTGCGGCATCGAATAACACAATATGATCAGGACCGTGACATACATATTTTTGAGCCCTCCCTTCCATAAAATTCACCATATTCAACATTTTATTTATTTCATTTATTTTATGCGTGAATTCTCTTCAGCACGATTATCCATCGTAATTTATCGTTGATTTCTAATTCTGATTGTATTACTTATTCTGATTGAATGTTAACAACATGAAATTTCGATAGCATGGAAGATGTGCAAAATGTACATTCTTCATTTTATTGATTAACTACATGAACATCTTTTTATTGCTCATTATGTTTTCTGAAATTACTGGTGTCAAAAAAAGTCAGAAGACGAAGACCATTGATGAATCATTTTTTACGTAATCGCATTCTGCAAATTTGATCCTGAGGATAATTAATCAATGCTCCAATTCTATTTTACTATCCGAACTTGAACGTAACATTGATTTCAATAAATTATGATTCAGTCATTACTACAAATGATTGATTGATTCTCTGAAGATTTGAAATTCGATAAAATCAATTTCATTCCAATCGTTATTCCCATTCTCCATTTTGTTCTCCAATAGATATGCATATTTGTCAGTGGTTATTTTCGTAGACCCCTCCGCTTCTTTATGGTGTAAGTGCATGTGAGTGTGTGCTGACATTCTCTCCCTCTCAACTTACTCTCCACCCCATTAAATGAACCCTCATTTAATCACGGCCCTGATGTACAACTTCTTTTTTAACCATACCACCGTTTCGTTCGCCATCTGGCGTGTAATATTCATCAATAAGTATATACATATTGATATATACATATTCGTGTGTGTGCAATTATTCAGAAAAGTAATTGGGTGCTACAATTTTACAAGTTACGGTGAACGTCAATTACAATTCGGGATAATTCATTATATACAACACAGTTTTTATCCACAAATTTAAAAAGTTATTCGAGAATTGAATTATGGTGTTGTTAGATCCATATGCCAAGAATGATGATGAAGAAGCATGAGAGGGGGTGAGAGAGAGAGAGAGAGGTGAGGGGAAAAGATGAGAGTGTACGGGTGCGCATCCATTTGTGTCAGGCTTTGCCATTTTCCTTTTGGCGGATAATAAAATATTTATTATCCTCCGAATTCATAATCTAAATACTCATTTTACAATTGCTTCACGGTTCTTTAACGTGGCGCCAATTTCAAATATGTATACCTACACAACCCACGTGTATGTACTTCAAACAAAACACAGCGACACTATCGTTCAAATATGGGTTTGAAAAGGTAAAGAAAAATTACAATGGTGACTTACATTGAGGTGCAGGAGAGGGGTTTATATCTAGTGGAACGCTGCATTCATTGATATAGTTCATTGCCATTATTCACGAGAATCAAAAAGTCTTATCATTTCTTCCTTTCAAATATGAGAGAAAGGCTCCTTCCGCAATATTCTCTTGAGAGTAGGTCGCGATCATCCACTGTTAAGTAATGGAAATACATGTCATATCGGGAGATATTAGATTTATTCTATGGGGATACATTGCGATCTAACGTAGGATGATTAGCAAATTCCATTTTTGTTCATTTTTTTTTTCCATTTTCAAATGTGAGATGAAGTTGAGTTTGATCTCAGCATATTACACTGATGACAATGATAAATTTCAGAGAGTAATGGAGTCGTATTGGATTCTCTCTCCTCTCTTCTCACTCTTTCTCTCTCGTCTTCCGTCTCTCTTCCCTCTCCTTCTGAACTCTAGAACGTGGTTTGCAGGTGACTGACTGACCGAGCGACGCCACGACGTTTCCTCACGATTGTCGAGTACTCCTCCCTTGATGCCGACCCCCCGCATCTAGAGTTCGCTTTCTCATTTTTTCTCTGTCTATCGTTTCGTGTTCTCTCTATCTCTATATTATTTTCATTCTCAACGTCTCTCTCGTATACGCGTGCACACGCAGGAGAGTCACCTCACGGCGTCTACGAAACTCCATCAGACTTCCTGGATTCTGTAAAGGAAGCTGTGTATGTGTATGTGTGTGGGTTCGTGTGTATACCTATATTTTGTACTCATGCTTTCCTCCTTCTATTCCTATTGTTACTCTCCTCTTTTGATTATGGGTGTGATTCAGATTTTTGAGAGACATCTCTCCATGTGCATGTGTTGTGTGAGTGCGCCTGTGCGTATGTAAGTGTGTGTGAGTGTGTGCATACGCGTGTAGTCCCATCTGAAATGCAGAAGGAAAAAGGACAAAAAAAAAACAAGACGTTGCAAAATATAATAAAATAGGAAATAGATAGCTCAAGAATATCGGGAGTTTATTACTTCTATTTGTTTATTTATTTCTCATCTGTATTAGTATAGTATGATGGAAAAATGATTTTTCTTTCCACTACATTTATAGCGTCGCTCCAAACTAATCACAGCTATCATGGACTGCACACAAGACACATAGACAATCTCGCAACAACCCCGCGCCGCGGCCATCAGGGTTCTATACGAAACGATATTTTATTGGTTATGGGACGTTGAGGGAGCTCCCGGAGAGTGCGGAATTTGTCGTGCGCCATTTTGAAAAATTTTCTCAACTATTATTTCCGTAAGTGGTGGTAGTGGTGGTGGTGAATGATGGTGGTGCAAAAGTTTTCATGTGTTTTTTAACATGTAATATCATATGCAAAAGGAATAATAGCAAGGAGGGAGCATATAACAAGACTTGAGAATAGAATAAAAAGTAGTACTGACGGGGTATAGGTGTAGGCGTCCCAACCTTTTGTCGCGGACGTGAAGGCGTCTAACGTGAGGTTGACAATTTAAAAGAAAATCTACTTGCTTTCATCCTTATTTCGTTTCCTACAGCTATATTCACAAATGTTGACAATTTCATTTATTTACATGGTCCATTATGACTGATCTATTTGCTGCAGGGTAAACCGGACAGCAGCAGCAGTGGCCCTATGGAAGGCACGTTGGAAGATCCGCTGGTCAAGGACCCATCGAATGACAATCCTGATGTAATCAGAGGTATCCACTCAATTTACTTCTTATTTTGCATTCATCATAAATATCAGGGGGATAGGGGAATCTAATAATCATCAAAATTCCTTGACACTATCCAATGAAAATGGATTAAACTTATGTCGATATGTTGCCATACAAGTCGATTGGGTTGATATTTAACCTATTATAACGAGAGATAGAACTTGGCAAAGAAATGTAATTTTTTTCCATAACATTTTGAATTGCAGATGCGTTGATTCCAAATGGTGTCAATGGAAGTTGCGAAGACAATGACGAGCTCGCTGACGGTGGCAAAATGAGATCAGATGGCAAAATGGTGGTCACTGATGCACCAATTCATGATGTTGACGATGCAATGGAGGTATTAGACGATGAAGAGGAGGAAGCAGCGGAGGATGAGGAGGAAGAGTACGATGAAGATGATGATGTACCCGACAATGAAAGTATTGCCAACGAACGACTATTGAATACGAAAGACATAAATACACGTCAAAGAGATGATAAAAGAGAGTCGGTCGCAACATCATCAACATCATTATCTGCAGCAAAAACAATAACAAAAACAATAGTACCTATTGGGGTAGTCAGTGATGAGAATAATGTTAGTGAAGTGTCAAATAAAAATGAAGCGTGTAAGAATATTTCTATCGAATCAATGGAAGTTGAAAGTACTGAGCAAGATGAACATGGATCTGATGTTGAATTTATTGATGAAAGTGTTACTGATGTCCACATGGTGAGTGATAATGAGTTAGAAAAACATTATGATGACGAAGATATTGATAATGTTGATGATAATGATGATAACGTAAGAAGAGGTATTAAGAATGCATCAGAGGGCAGTGATGAACAACAATTAAATGATAGCGTCGTATCAATATCAAGTGTGGAAACGTCTGATTTGAAAATATGTGAGGAGAATGGTAGTGTTGGCAGTCCGGACATTGAGGAAATTACTGAAAACAGAAGTAATGGTCATAATACGTCAGATGATCGTTCACCGAAAGAGCAGAGAGCGAAAAAAGCGCGAAAACAAATTGATTTGACTAGCATAACACCTCGACGGAGTTCAAGGAATATTAAACGCACAAGTTATATTGAGAAAGAGCCGGATGAAGAAGTTGATCCCGAGGGATCATCCGACATTGAAGAAATAAAGCTGGAAGATCCGCTCGCCTGCATTGATGGTAAAGATAAGGAGAATTCGAAACTGAAGTCGCCCATAAAAGCAAGTAAAACGACGATCGTTGTCAATGACACTAAACGTCTTGTTGAAATAGCAGCGGGAAGTAAAGCGTCAAAAGGCGGGAAGAAGGAGCCTACGTTAGTGATAATAGACACAAATTCCATATTGTCTGGCCGTGGAGGCGTTCCAGTCACCAGTCATAAATCATCTCCACATCATCATCACCATCATCATCACCACCATCATCATTCAATAACGAGTTCGGGTTCATTTTCGATGATGCCGGTTGGTTTGAGTGGAACACAAACAATGTATCCGAATATGCGGACAACTATAACGCCAGTACCAATGTCTTCGAAGACTGCACAAGTCAGTGCTAAAATGAGTAGTAGTATCACAGCGGTACCAACGCCCGCACCTCCACCACCAATTTTACCAACACTCACTGATGACATGTTCGTGGTTGAAGCACCATCATTTATCGTTCCGTACGTTTATGAGAAGCCACCTCTGAAACCTCTCAAAGAATTTGTGACAAAATTGGAAAAAAGTATTGCGGATCATGATCGCGAAATGAAAGCTATGGAAAGGGCAAATAGGAAAAAATTGGACAGCACCAACAAAGACGATTCATCGGAATCAGGTAGAAATGATAGTGAAGGCGAGGAAAGTGTCAAGAGTCACAAAAAAGACAGTGATGTTGGTGATACAATCGATCTAGTTGAAAAGTCATACGAGGGTGATGATAAGATGGACGACAAAAATAAAGTTATGACATATTTTGATTTGCCATTGGGTAAATTCTTTATGCAAATCGGCGTAAATTTAGTACAGGAATTTGTGCAAACTGACCTGTTGCGTACGCAAAAACGGCGTCAAGGTAAAGGCGGTGGTACATCAGCTGAAACTCAGATGGCAATTAATTCTTTAATTAAAAATTTAGAATTTAGTAAAGAAAATAATGAACCATTCCACTTAGAAATGAAGAAGTGTGAATTTTGTAATTTTAAAACGGAATCAGCTCTGGTGATGCAATATCATCTTGAAACCCCACATATGCGTAATTACGTATACAAATGTAATTTTTGTCCTTTGGAAGTGCGCAGCCCACACGATATATTGTTTCATATGGAAGCTGAACACAATACACGTGGTAGACTTGAACGCGGCCCAGCATTTCATCAATGTCCAAATTGTCCATTTGAAGATAATCAGAAGGGTAAATTGACACGACACATACTTGCGTGCACAAAGAAATTCAGGCCTGAACGTAATCTTGAGCCAACATCAGATTGGGAACCGCCAGCGAAAATTCCAAGACTTAATCGTGCTCGTCACGTCGGTCCAGTCAATACCAATGCACTAGCGATGGCAATGAACGCCAAAGGTCCACAACCACTATTACCAAAATTACTTCCAGCTCCGACTGTAGGTCGTGGGAGAGGAAGACCACCAATGCAACCACGTTATTCTGATGTTAAGACATTGAGACCTGGCAGTACACCAGTTCGACAAGGTTGGTTATGATTTGTCATTTGAATTTTACGAGTATTCTGCAATCAGAAGACAATAATGCATTCTTCGTAGATAATGTTGCTGGTATGATGTATCGGCCGACTTCTTCGGGATTATTAGTTCCAACATCATATCAATTTGGCAGCAACCAAATATTCCAGGTAATTTTCCATTTTTCATCCTTGTAGGATACATCCACAATTTCTCAAGATGGACTTAGAATTTTAGTTATGTAACAAAACATACAGTCTTTCGTCGTGTAGGGATTTACGATAATAGGTACTTCGACAATCATCCTCATTTGAATCGTGAATATGAATTTAAAACGAAAATCGATTGAGCGTATCCCGTTAATTTAATGTTTGATTGAATTGATAACGGAATATATGGACGGTGAACAGGTGGTGGGTGGTTCTGGGACTGTCACATCAGCAGTATCGGGGGTGAGTAGCAGTAGCTGCGGCAGTTCCGGTCGACCCACACCTATCGCCCTTGTATCCAATGTAGTCAACCCCCAATCTAGATTGTCTTCGTTGCAGGTAAATGATGCTTCGGGATAATTTTAAGGAGCAGTGCATTATATGATATTACGTCCATATATTTGTATATAACTATGCAGCGTTTCGGTCCAAAAATACGTCTATTAATGCATCTTCGTGAGCATGGTATAATAATATTAGTGAAATGTACATAGCCGTTGTCTCTTTGTTCATTTGATTCATTCCTCTTTGCTATTGCTGCAATAACAATATCAATAGTATTTGGATCAAGGATAACACTCGATTATGATATTTACCGAAAATGTTGATCACGCACAAATCGTTGAATCAGTATGTTGGATTGCGTAAACTTTCATCAACATTGATTTCCATGAGTGAATAAGGTTTCGACAGTGTCATTCTGAGAGAGCTGACATAGTTTAATGCTGACTATCACAAATTGGGAAAATATTCAATTCATGGGTTCATCGCAAATAATACAATAAATATTAATTTCTGTTGATAATTAGACAAGTGAATGTTTTATGCTCCACCAACATGTGTGGCAATAATCCTTTACTTTCATGTCTCAACTTCTATTACAATTTGGCGCAATTATATATTTCGAATTATTTCAGAATACGACGGTCAGCTCGAAAAGTTCGACAGCAAAGTTATTGAGTCAACCGAGCATATCTATAACCCCATTACCTCGCATCACAACACAAACACCGATTTCTGGTACAGGCTCATCGTCGAAGCCTGGTGGGAAAAATACATTCGTTATATGTGAAATTTGCGATGGATATATTAAGGTAATAATCTTATAAACTATTCTTTAATTGAAGGTAATTTCGATTTCTAATTAACGGAGATAGCTTCCACCACAAGTTATATATTGTCACAGTCATTAACTTCACTATTTTTATATAGGATTTAGAGCAACTCCGCAATCATATGCAGTGGATTCATAAAGTCAAAATACATCCAAAAATGATCTACAATCGGCCGCCACTGAATTGCCAGAAGTGTCAATTCCGATTTTTCACGGACCAAGTAGGCTTTTGAATTAAGTTAATCTAGAAATTGAATTCATGACTCTTATATTTTTTTACTCCCGCTCTATATTAGGGTTTAGAAAGACATTTACTCGGATCCCATGGACTCGTCACATCTAGTATGCAAGAAGCAGCCAATAAGGGAAAAGATGCAGGCCGTTGTCCTGCATGTGGCAGGGTAAGATCGAGAAAATATTCTTATATAAAAAATCTATCACATTGCATTGAATCTATTGATTTGAGCAGTATTGATTCATATTTGAAATGTATCACTTCTTATCAAGGTTTATCAATGGAAATTATTGAATCATGTGGCGCGAGATCATGGAATGACATTGAAACCAGCTCACCTATCGTACAAATGTACAGTTTGCACTGCCACATTTGGGATGTACAAGCAATTCGAAAATCATGTATATTCAGCTCATAGTGTTGTGGCGAAGCGTGTCATGGATAAGAAAAATACCCCTTCATCGCCATCATCGAGATCAAATGATTCTTTATTAAAACCATTGAAAATAAATGATGAAATAACGATTATACCGCAACCAGCAAAAGCAACAAGATCGAGTAGTAGTTCACAAGGCAGGAGCAAATAGCAATCGTCGGCTGAGTGATACACGTGTGTCGCCTTGTCTCAGTGAATTTCAATGAGGTAGACCCTTTCATTCACTCTTCGCACCTTCCCTGTCCTTTCAACATTTATGGAATAAAAAAGGAAAAAAAATGAAAAAATGAAAAAAAAATATAATAAATAT
>JABMBR010003729.1:0-27165 GCA_018881525.1 Meteorus sp. PSUC_FEM 10030008
GGTGAGTTCAGTGCTGCGTCTGGTAAGCGAATGAGAGTGAGTCTGGGTACTCCACAGGGCACCTAGGCTCGGAGTGGCGCTGCAGTGTATTGGGGCGATGGACGCTCTACCTAGCGCCAGGAATACGTATCGTGTAAGCAGGGCCGCCACAAATTTACGAATTGCACGCCATCTATCTCCTACAATATTTATCCAGGAGTCGTATTTGTATATACGAAACCGGACGTAATAGTTCAGTCGTACAATAAGTTCATATATAGTATGCATACACATGACCATGACTGAATGTCCCGAAATTGATGTGCGACTAGCAATTAACCGCATAGACACAGATTTTGTTGCACGAGATCATGTGCAACCGAGGATTTACACGCCGGGTGAAAAAGTTTCCAAACAAACTGATTACTTGAGGTGAAATGTCACACGTGCTCCAGAAATCTTACTAATGTTACTACCCGGTACCTTTTCATCAACATAACATAAATTTCTCAGGGGCCATGGAACGTATGAAGATGAAGATGAGTCGCTACGAGCATCGGTAGCTGGAGTCTTGGAAAAGGTGAACAAGTTAATTTCTATAAGACCTCTGAAAACAAGGTACCAAGGCGAAATTGGGGATGTCGTAGTTGGAAGAATAACCGAAGTCCAACAAAGTCGATGGAAAGTTGACACCAACTCCAAACTTGACTCTGTCTTACTGCTATCTAGTGTTAATTTACCTGGAGGAGAATTGGTAATCATCTTTAAAATAGTTAAATTTCAAATGCGATTTTGCCATGATTGAATATCGTCACAAATGATGAAAACTTACAGCGGCGACGTTCGGCTGAAGATGAGCAAACAATGCGACGTTATTTACAAGAAGGGGATTTAATTTGTGCTGAAGTACAGAGCACGTTCGTCGATGGTTCTTTATCTCTGCATACACGTGTCTTGAAATATGGGAAATTGTCACAGGGTATAATGTTGAAAGTGCCACCAGCCCTTATCAAACGTAAAAAAACTCATTTTCATCACTTACCGAATGGTGCAACTTTGATTCTCGGCAACAACGGTTATGTATGGATTGGCGCTAGTTCTCGAGATACTGATCGTTCAGAAGGTGGTTTCACACAAGATTTATCACGAGTACATCAAGAAGATCGTGAAGTCTGTGCAAGACTAAGAAACTGCATTTTAATATTATCTACGTGTAATATACTCCTCACTGATACATCTGTTACGTATGCCTATGAAGAATCAAGCAAATATAAACCTAATGAACTCCTTCAACCAGAAGCTATTGTGGATGTGGCTCTCTTGACGCAACATCGGTTACATCAATAAACAAACAGTGACATAATTTTCAATTCATACCATTCACAATCAATTGTTCAATAAATGGAAAAACATATAATTCAGAGTGATTCACGGTTGGCTGTCTGTGATCGAATTTGATTTGGTGTGCATAGTGAGTTTCTGAAATAAATCGTTCGGTTCATAGACTATTGTGCAGCAGGCACGCGATTGAATGTCACCGGATCCTATGCGCTGTTCCTTCCTTCATGTATTTTTTTTCATTTCATCATTCCTCCCCACCCCGAATAGCACCGCACATTAGTACAATGTGAACACGCTGAGTTCTCGAAATTATTGAGTTGTGCTCGACACCTCTAGGCATGCAAAAGTCGATTCATGTGTGTATAATATACTCATACATGTAGCAGTTACAATCGTTCTATCGATTAAACAATTGGCTTAGAAACGTAGATAAAAAAGCAATAACTTATTTTTCAATGTTCTTTGAAATATTGTCAGATATGGACGCGTGTTTTTCCGCTTTCGATAAGGACGCCGATGGGGTACTATCGATCGGCGAATTTGAATTGATATGCCGGGCACTGTTCCGCAATGATCGTGGCAAAATATATGGCGTTGAAAAACATCAATTACGCGAAATATTTGATATATTCGATACAAAGAAAGACGGTGTTTTGGACCCTGAAGAATTCGAGGTAAATTATGAATGCAAATCTATTCTTGAATATTTACTACTCATGATTCATTGTCCACTGCTGTTTGACCATGTGGTACCTCGGATGTGTGGTCTGTTGACATTTACGTAATGCGAATGCCGATTCAATTCGATCGGTGAGATACATGACAAAGAGAAAATGTGCACGATAAAGACCATAACCGGCAACAATGAGACCACTGCGTCATATTTATTTATACTTTTCATACCGTCTGATGTTTATTTCACAGGTATGCTGGAATCGATGGATAAAAGTATGTACCAGACCGAGGAGTGCTTTCCTTATTGTCGATGTTCAAAATGATTTCATATCAGGCTCGTTAAATATAAAACATTGTGCGGCACAACATGAAGGTTCTGAAGTAATCGAGCCAATCAACCGTTTATTGGATACAGTACCTTTCGATGCGGTATTTTACTCTCTTGATTGGCATCCGGTCGATCATGTATCTTTCATCGACAATTTACATATGAGGTAATCTATATAGTTGAATCATCACAAAATATATGAAGTATCGGAACTGGATTGAACATCTGTACATTCTATTTTACTGTGTCAGAGATGTAGACAAATCGAGTCCTTTAACAAAAGAAGAGGCTCATGTGTATGATACAGTGGCGTTCGTGGGAGAACCACCTTTGATTCAACGATTGTGGCCCCGCCATTGCGTTCAAGACTCATGGGGTGCTGAACTTCACAAAGATTTGAAAATAGTCGACAAAGGCGTGAAGATTTACAAAGGAACAAATCCTGAAGTTGATTCATATTCAGTATTTCGTGATAATAAAAAAATGACTGAGACAACTCTCTCATCACAACTCCAAGACAAATGTGCAACAGATATTTATATATGTGGACTAGCTTATGATGTTTGTGTTGGCGCTACAGCCGTTGATGCACTCACTAGTGGATATCGTACAATTCTCATCGATGATTGTAGTCGTGGTGTTGATCTCGTTGACATCGAAAAAACAAAAGCAATGGTTATCGGCAGTAATGGCGTTATAATCAACTCAAGTCAGGTAAAAGCTATGGTTGAGGGTCGTGATCGAAGACCTGAGCTTGGATATAAACTCGCACTGGAAATAAAACAGTCGCTCAAAACCAATAAAACCGGCGATCACGATAGGGAATGAATACGTACACTCATCATCTTTGGATGTAATGTTATTATAATTAAGATTTAAATTACTATTTCAACAAAGAGATTTCCTCTGTAGGGTAAGTAATATAATATGAAATGTTGCTGTCATTGATCCTGATATCCCCGGTCATACAATATAAGGCAGACGAAATAAGGCACATTATTCTCATGCATATTGTTGATAGTTATAATGGAGGATGTTAAATGAAATTGAAATAAATATGTGTTGAAAGAAATTTTGGCGTGTAAAATAAGTTGTATTCCTCCGACATGAAATGATGCACATGTGAGATGGTTTAATCAAAAAGCGCGCATGGCTCGACGTCGTAATTACGTCACGCAACACAGCCGAGTTCGTGTGGAGTGAGTCACCCCTCACCTCTCCTCTCGCTCTGTCTCTCACCCTCTACTCAGTGAGGGATTGGAATTAGTAGCAATTTGTGAGCCGCAAACCTGTTAGTTAACATACATTTACATTGTAAGTTAGTTGGCGCATGAAAAATGCATTCTAGTGGTGTTGATTTAGTTACACATGTCAAATCGAACGTGAAAAACTTTCTGTCTTAATATATCCTCAACTATGAATCCCGAAGCATCGTTATCATAATGCTATCAACTTCTAAGTAGATAATTTAATTATATCCGGTGCACATTATCTTTGCTTCTCCATTATATTTTCCAATATTCTGACTCACCACAGTGTTTTCTATTATTTCATCACCGGGTTATGAAAGTTGATTCAATTCATCTCGCTATGCATTTGTTTTTGCTTGAAATTGCCTACATCTTATCGTATTGTCATCATAAGAACAACGAGGGATCGATAACGAGAATTACAATATTTCTATAACACCGCGATTTACTCAAGTGCAGTGATAATTGTGTAATTGTCATTAATTGTTAATTATATTGTAGGCGGTCACATATTACGTAATTCTGCATCAAGATAAATTACACTTCATGCATGACCACGGAGAACTTGACATCTTCCTATTATAATTCACGACCGTATGTGTGAAATGTCTAATATTATCTATATAACATTATTTTTCAGTCGGGGGCTCGAAAAATAATGGAGTGGGCATATGGTGGTGTTAACCATTCAATACCGAGGAACGTTGGTCCTGAATGTGCTGAATACTTGACACCAACCTACAGATTAATAGAGACCCTCGCGGTATCCATATTCATTTTTTACTTGTTAGTGAGAGGTTTCAAATCAATTAAATTGCCAGATGATGTCATTTACGTGAATCAAGACAGGACTGGAAAGAAAGTATTGTTGATTATGATGTCTCTCATATTAGGAATGGAAATTGGATTCAAACTGACAAGTCGGACTTTTGTATACATACTAAATCCATGTCATATAACCACTGTAATTCAGGTGAATATCTGAATGCATGTGAAAATTTTTCTTTTATGGAAGAAATTTCAATATCTTTTCTTTATAGTTGTATTTATTGGCAGCAAAACCTAGTTCAATGGTGACAGCTCTGTTTAGGATTCAGTTAAATTTGATGAATGGGCCAGTACTTGCTTATCTGTTTCCAGAGACTGCGTCACGAAAAGTAAGTTTCCATTCGAAAGAATCGTAGTCTTAAAAGAAGAGATGAACTGCTGACACGAATGCCCACAATCTGAATATTTTATAGTTACTGGCAGACAAGGCCATGTACTATCTACAACATGGTTTGATGGTTGTCATTCCGTACTATTTGATAAGACTTGGAGGTGTGTATAGTGTTGAGCCCTTAACTGATTTGAGCTGGTCTACGCTAGCCTATGGATTCAACTTGGCTTATCATTGGTGGATTTTACAAGCTGTAGCGTTGGTAAGTTCTGAGAAACCATTTTGATTAATTAATCTTCCTGAATGTATCTGTTATTGCATATCTTTGCAGCCAATACAAGTGAATCTCAGTCACATTCTGTGTCCAGCGATTCTGGATCCATTCGAAGGTCAATTTTATCGTCTTGGAGCTGTTGTACACGAAGGTCTCCTCTGTCCATTATTGGCGAAACTATTTTGTATAACAAGTGAATTTTTCCTCACTAAATTCGGACCAACCAGAGTGAAATCATTGATAAATGAAACGATTGAACATAATTTTCCACATAGTGCTGCTGTTAAGGATAGTGGAAACCATCCGCGGGATTCTAAGAGTAGATGTTTTCATAATGATTGATAAATATGTGGACTTTGATCATATCGATACGAGTAACAAATACTTCGTCGGTATACTATGTTAATGAACTACTGTGATCACACGTATAGTCAACTTGGACTCGTAACAGGACTCTCCCGAAAATTGTATCTTGGAAGAATCTGATGAGTCCCTGATGAAATAGCCTGCTATTTTTTCTAATCCACATCCCGATCAATTATTCATACTTGATGTAAATATGAAATATTTACATAAATACAAACAACACTGAGAATGATAATGAAATGCAGTCATTGATCATAGTCAGAATTTACTAAAAAAACTTCCGAGTTAATATTAGAACAGATATTTTCGATGAATAAATGTAAATTGTGTGATCCCAAAACAGATCGTGAAGTACTACCGATTATTATAGAGTATGTGATCGTACAAATATAAATACATCAAGTTTCTCCTTGCCCTGAATCTTTTTTCAAATACGAATACATATTTGATCTTGAGTGGGATTTTGTCGAGCCATCTCTTGCACATGTACAAAGTATCCCTATGCACCCTGCAGTAAAAATCAACTCATATCATATTGAAAGTCGATTTATCTAAACAAAAAAACAAGGTTTCAGTGCATTCATGTCAATTTTTATTTCATTCAATTGTCCCTTCTCATCTGTCAAAAACTCTTCATTTCCCTCATTTGGACAGTCCAAACAGTTTATTCACTCATAATTGAAGAGAGGTTTACTCATGTATTCCCAACATATTTATGAGAACTATATACACTAGATCTGTACAAAAATTATGAAACTATATCTGGATGAATGACATGATGATATTTGCAATATCCATATTTGTGACAATAGTATTTACATCAAGAAAAAATGCTATGATTCATCATTACAATAGATAATAATTAGAGACTCGTGGAACTCATTACATGCTATATTATGTAAAAATCAGTACCGTCCATCGATGTAATTAATGTACAACTGTAATATACGATCGTAGTTGTTGGATTTGTTGGTGATTCGCAGAGAGAAAAGTTACGAAACTCTATGACTCGTTGGATTAACAAAATATTGATATAAACCTGATGAAAATGGAAGTTATCAGTTGCATTGTATGATGTTATTGGTATATGACTCGACTGTCATAATGAATCATGAGAGGAACAAGTAATATGAATATATTTTGGCAGTATAAAACGGAAGAAAATTATAAATAGAAAATAAATAATATTTTTCTGGCATTGCAAGTCCATACAGGGAAAAAAAATCGTTACTCTATATACAATTTTGTCAAAATAACTTAAATAGAAATGACTCAATATACCGCATGTAATGCAACAAATGCAACAAAAATGCTGTCGCATTCACATTCCTAATATTCACAAATTGACCTTATAAGTTGAATTTTTGTCAGGTATAATATTTTTATAGACATTGGAATTCGGGAACCATCCTGAACGAATCTGACTAAAGTGTTACCCGTCTAGAGGAGGTCCTAGGTATACCATTGATACCTCAGTGTTACCGTATACTGCAGAAACTGATGGGTACAGTCTCTTATCTGGTAACCCCCTGAACGCCACACCCAGGAACTCGTAATTTTTTTCGAAAGATAAGGTATTGTCATCACAATCGAGGATAACACGAATTTTCTCGCCAACCTGTCCGAACATCAAATGACTTAAAATATTGATATATGAATTAGAATAACAGAGCGATGTATCGAATTCAACTGATCAAACTGAAGAAAAAATCAAATGGGTGGAGTATCTAGACGACTCCTAGTAAATCTTGCCTGGTACTTAGGAGCATTGTTCAATAACGGGTAATTCCCTTGGGCATCTCCATTATGTAACAAATGATTGTCAACAAGATTCCAGCCCCATGAATGTTCATCAGATCCAAGTAAAGCGACATAACCATGACATAACAACGATGCTTCTTTTGTCGCTATACCAATCACTGCCACAGTACCTACTGGACCTTCCCAGATAACTTCCCACGCATGTCGACCATGCCGGAATCCGATTTTACCTCGGCAGGCATCTGTACTCTGTGCTACCGGATTCCTATCAACACAATTGTCAAGTTATGGTGCGAGAGTTTGTTAAAGACAAATCTTTCTAAATAACATCACATCTTCGTCTCTAATTCGGGCTGCACAGAATAAATTCTTTACAGAAAATGCATAACTTAGGAAAAAGGAAACATCTGCGTGGCTATAATCAACCCTCTGTCACACTATTCGAAAACATTCTTCTAATGCTGAACAGAAGGAAACCGCCTAAGTATTATTCAATCAAGATCCAACTCCAACTCATCATGAATATACATCAGGTAAACCAAATTAAAAGCATGATACTTCAAAATCAAAATGGAACATGCGTTCTGTAACAATGTTTACATGCTACTGCATTAAAATGAACAATTATATTTCATTCCTTTATCCTCCCGCAAACTACATGCGGTTTACCTGTGCAGAGTGAAGCCATTGGGTTTAATGTAAATATTACGTGAGCAATCATTAGGATTCCAGGCATGGTAGAATGCACGAAGTTTTTCTTTGTATGTAGGAACTGATGAGAGTAGATCAGAACTCAGCACTTCCTGTGCCAATTTTTTAATACAATGCATTCTCCAAACATCATTATTCTCATCATTTAAAAAATTATACCAGGCTTTACATACAAGAGAGCAATTTCTCAAACTGTGTAGGTCCAAATAAGAAAATATCACTTCTAATACGTGATCTGACAGTCTGTTTACTATATCGTCCATTTTACCGGTTATAGGTTATATCTATAAATACAATCAGCTGATAATCACAGTGCTCATCTGATTTTCCTCATGTGAACGTTGGTTGTTGGAAACACTCATTGTAGCAAATACTGAGCATGAATAACTCGAGACAAGATGATCAATTATATAGCAAATTGCACTCTTAATATGTCGCCGTAGATTGAACTGAATTACCAACAGAATTTGCTTAGATGGCGTGTCATGATTCTTCTTCTCAACGGCATATTGATCATTTGAATATGAATATATGTTCAAAGTGGGATTTGGTCATAGAGCACATAGTTTTTGTTGATAAATGAATAAAAGAAATGATCTACAAATGGAAGATGACTGTTCGAAGAGGCGCTCCTCATTGTCTTGATACAGCTTCTTATCGCCCGGTAATTTTATTAGTCGAAATGTTTGTTTTGATGAGAAACTATCTAGATAGCCCCTAGACGCTGTTAATATTCTATGTTTCGGGATATAATATCTATGAAATAACTGTCCCATGATACATTTGTCGGAGAAACAAAAAAATAAAATTTTTAATCGCGCTGTCAGAACATTACTGTATCCTTCATATATTTTTTTCAACCTCGATCAGGGTGATGTGACAGAGATTAAGCTGTAATAGATAGAAGTCCAGCGGGTTGTACGAGATCAGATCGGTTGTTGGCAACAGCCTAACATCTAGTTCTGCTCCTATTCATTATTGCAATACTCTGAAATTCATTCAATTAATAAACGCCATGTATGGTTGAAAACCTGTTTAATAGGCACATCTATGCGCGTCGTGGCAATATGTTATCACCAAGCGAAACTCGAATATCCTATCCAAGAAACTTCCGTTATCTTGGCACCAACGGCTATGGAAACCATTCGATCGTTCACTCGAAAACAATTACTATCTTACCAAACTCCAAATCACTTCTTGCGATTGTTAAATTATAATTTTTAGATCTGGTCTTGAGTTGATACAGATGTTTTGAACACAATGTTTTTTGCGTATATGGTTGTACACAATGTGAAACATATGGGCGTGAAAAAAAGAATTATAGATTGGAAGTCTTGCGATATGTTTTGAACGTGATATCACTTTGTATATTTTTTTTCATCGTTGCTGACTTTTTTCCTATTTCTTCACGCCAGTATTTACTCAACGATATCGATTACAATATGAGCTCCTACGACGCATTACATTCCAGAATATGGATAATGGAAATTACTGATAAAGTTTCAATGCGTACCTATATTTCTATAATTGACGAGGAGAAAATATTTTTAGATGGGGCCCAATATTTATCCAAGTGGGGGCTGCAATGTTCATCATGATGCGAAATCATCGATAGCAACATTGTTCTTTGAAATATAAATAGTGGTCATTGGATTTTCTCTTCTTATAAATCGTTCGGTAATCGAGAAATTACACTTCTTCGAGCTTCAATAATCTCAATGTGTTCATTCGTAATGAATATAGATATTATAATTTTCCTTGGTGAGTATAATCAAATCAGGGAAAGAATGCTCACTTTCATTTTTGACGTCGATTCAGCTGACTCTAAATGAAAAACTTTTTTTAAGCTTGGTCATCTCTTATTTCTGTTCACCTCCCAGACATTTGTACTTCCTTTCAGATTGATTCTCTACTCACCACATATATAATAATGTCAATGTATGTTTTTTTGTTCCACGATGCAGCAACAATTCAAGTCATCAATTCGGCGGTAATCTTACAACCATGCCTCCCCTTCTCGTGAGTATCAATGTTAATTCTGTGTTAATGAATCATTACAACTAGTAAAGTTTTTCTACTAATATTCTCGCAGACCTGATGCACTCATGTGTAGGGATGGTAGCAACTGCATATCCAAGAATGAGATGTGCAACGGTTTTGCAGATTGTGATGATGCGAGTGACGAAAGATGTTCCAACTCTACCTGTCAACCCAATGAGTTCCGATGTCACGTAACTGGTGATTGTATTGTCGAATGGGAAAAGTGCAATGGTGTCCCCCGCTGTCCTGATAAGAGTGATGAATTCGAAGAAACTTGTTCAACTGCCGAATGCGAGGATCATTTTTTTCGATGTGGGTACGGTGCTTACATCCATAAACACGTTGTATGCGACGGACTCATGGATTGTGCTGATGGAAGTGATGAGATTGCTGATGTTTGTTTCAATACCACTTGTCGTTCAGGACCATTCCAATGTGATTATGGCGCTTGCACTTATTTACCTATTGAAAAAGTATTATGCGATGGTACAAACCATTGCGCTGATAATAGTGATGAAAGTCCTGAACTGTGTTCAACACTGGAATGCCCACCGGATTTTTTTCAATGTTCTTCTGGGGCATGCATAAAGGCGAGTAGAATGTGCAATGGAAGAGTTGATTGTCCTGACAGTAGCGATGAAACGCATGAAACTTGCTCCCGTCTCCCTCCACAAGATGAAATGTTCCGTTGTAAGTATGGAGCTTATATTCATGAAACATTTTTATGTGATGGATATAAGAATTGTGCTGATGGAAGTGATGAAACTCAGGAAAAATGTTCCACTATGGAATGTAGTCCAGAATCATTTCGATGTAAGTATGGTGCTTGCGCATCGTTCCATTCGAATCCAGTGCAATGCAATGGCAGGACCGATTGTGCAGATGGAAGTGATGAAGATTCAAAAGTGTGTGCGGATGTGAAGTGCCCTATGAATTTCTTCCAGTGTTTGTCAGGAGCATGCATCGAAAAATCAAAGATATGCGATGGGGAAATCCACTGTCCGGACGGAAGTGACGAGACAGCTGAAACATGTTCAACTATGAAATGTGAAAGTAAACAATTCCAATGTGCCTACGGTGCTTGGATATCTTCAAAATATAGATGTAACGGTGAGGCGAATTGCTACGATGGTAGCGATGAGTGGATGTGTGATGAAAGTAATTAAGATAACAATATAGGAAATGTTTTAAGCGAAAGGTAATGACCTGACTGAATGCATTCTTACAAGAAAATAAAGTTATAATATAAATATGTATATCCATATTCATCATATACGATCATTTTTCACGATAGTTTCGTTTATCAACACAGCCTGTATTGATGTTGCATCTATTTGACTCTAATTTTTATAATGAAATCATATTTGCTGCACATAGCTTCGAGCTGAAAATATACCATGTCACTATAGTTTTCGCAGTGAAGGTATGGAAAAAAATGTTTACGTATCGGAATCGCTTGGGCAATGAAAGAAACAGCGAACTGATTAAATTCGAATTATGCTATCTCATTTTTATCCCAATTGCATCAACAAATATGAGGTAATAAATCTAGATACTCGATATAGTCGATTATCAATATGAAACCAAAATTTCTCTGAATCGTCCTGTGATGCTCCTCAAGATGGCGTTGCATTGTAAAGATAAAAATGGCCACGCATACACGACGTGTTCAACTCTTCGAACTCAAGGTTTTCGATGGTTATGTAGCGTTTGCATTGCACGAGTGCCGCGCGGGCATCTCCAGATTTCTTGTCGGAAGGGGAGATTCGTAGATAAAGACACGATTGAAAGAGAGACGAGAATATGGGTCACGTGATAGTGTATGACCAATCAGCAGCTTAGCTTTGTCCTGCCGCCAAGCTCATCCCTTGCTCTATTTGCACGCAGAAGCTACATTTCCGTGTTGGCTCATCGAAAAACGTTTGAGTCTATTCAAGGATGGGGTTATCGGAACAGTAGTATAATCGGTATAGTTCAATTATTCCCACAATTAAATGTTTTCAATAATTGAGATAATCGAATATTTTTATCCGCAAATGGTGCTTTACCTGGGTCGCCATTTTGGTGATACGCTGAGTACAGACGTGCGATTGTACCTATGATATTTTTATTTTTTCATTATTTTCCAGTCGGTCCTTGAGATCGCATTTTACTTCTCATTGTTCCATTGACATCAGGGATGACCCAACAAAATAAAACGATGAATTTTCTCATACACGACGCCAATGGTGAGTCTAACAAATGCCCGCCAATACTTCACACACTTTTGTCTCTTGGAGTTGATAGTGCATATTCCAGATTTGATTGTTGCTATATGGCCATATAAAAAACCATGGACGGTCAATGTAATTTCACTCCGGCATTATATATATATTTTCTCTATTTGGATTCAATCTGTTAGTCTGATGAACGTACGTTCTGGCTGATCTTATAAGCCAGTGAACTTGACAACGTGCACGAAAATCCGCATGAATGTGTTTTTTATTTTTGTCTTTTAGTCTTCAGGATTGTTGATGATTGTTGTGCCGATGAAACTTTTTTTCTTTATTTTCTGATTCTTCTTAGGACACCCTCAAGTTATTAAGGTGGTGCAGAGCACGCCTAATAAAAATCTCACTGGCATTGTAGGCACCACTACAAGTGGTATAAAAGTTTTCAAAACTCCTGGACAGGAATCACAAGTGTTGTCGTCTGGTGGACAAGTTTTGAGGACTATAAGTTTGCAAAGTCCATCAACACCTGGTCAACGTAAGTGACACAGCTCATGTCAGAACTTATATGTAATTGACAAAATTTTTCAAGAGATTTTCATTCATTTGAATGCATAGGTCTTGTTACGATACCACTACAAAATGCTAAAGTTTCATCAGTCAAATCTGGGGATTCAGTGATGACAAAGACAATTCAATTAACGTCAGCTCAAATGGTTTGTTTTTACGACATCAATATTTGTATCATCTGATCATGTACATAGAGTCATGAACATTATGTTATAACCTATAATTCTTATACAACATCATATTTCTGGTATCTATATTTTTTTTCATTGTCTTCAGAGTGATATAAAACAAGCGATTGTTTCGCAACAACAAGCCAGTGGTCAACAGGTGATAAAAGATGCGTCTGGAAAAACATTTGTTAGTCCAATTTTGGATCATACTGGTAATCGGAAGCGTCACGATACAGACGGTGGCGATTATGTGCCTCAGTAATTATTGCCACTAATTATTATTTTTGTTTCCTTGTCACTTCGAAGCCTATGAGTGTGATCTTATGTGACTAATTTTTTGACCTTTCTAGTGGTAAACGAAGAAAAACCGAAAAAGTGGGTAAAGGACTGAGACATTTTTCAATGAAAGTTTGTGAAAAAGTGAAGAAGAAAGGTACGACCTCATACAATGAAGTGGCGGACGAGCTTGTCGGTGAATTCACCAATCCGTCACACATCAATTCATTGACTGACCAACAATATGATCAAAAAAATATACGAAGACGAGTCTATGATGCCTTAAATGTATTAATGGCGATGAATATTATTTCCAAAGAGAAGAAGGAAATACGATGGTTAGGATTGCCAACGAATTCTTTGCAAGAGTGTCTGTCTCTGGAGAAAGATAAAAAGAAGAAAATCGAACGAATTAAACAGAAAACACAACAATTGCACCAACTCATCCTCCAACACATTTCATTCAAGAATTTGGTGGAACGAAATAGTGTAAGTGAAAGTCTCCATGGACCACCCAAGCCGAATTCGGCAATACAATTACCATTCATCATATTGAACACCAGCAAAAAGACTGTAGTCGACTGCAGTATCACGAATGACAAGTGAGCTATTTTTATTTTCAATTCTAAGAAATTCTTCACGATCAACAGTTATTACAATCTCTCGTTCTCAATTGTCTGTTACTTCAGATCAGAGTACCTGTTCAACTTTAACGATAAGTTCGAGATCCATGATGACATTGAAGTGTTGAAGCGCATGGGCTTGGCTTTCGGTATGTCGGATCTCCAGAAAAAAAATGTCCATAGTTTTAGAGATTTCACCCATCTATGTCTTCATGTCTTACAATATATTTCTATCATTTATAGGTTTGGAGAACGGGCAATGCACGGAGGAGAACATACGGAAAGCCAAAGCGATGGTACCTAAATCGCTGGAAAAATATGTTGAACGTGAGTACCATGAATGAAATTAATATTATTTAATAGAGCAGCATTACATAGAACGATATCAATGTTCAGAGCTGGCATCCGGTGACTTGGAGAAATTCATTCCTGTTACCATTCCTGGACCATCAAGTACTACAATAGAAGAATTGGAAATCAAAGTGGAGGGATCTGGATCGCGCCCACCATCGTCGTCGCGCACATCGTTATCAGAAGAGGCATTATCACCACCATCGCAATATTGTACTGATGAAGAAGATGAAGATGAGTTGAGTGATCCAGATGAACCAGTTGACAGTGACATCGACATCAACTAGCACTTCGATTGAATAGCTCGAAAATTTTAATTCGAGTCAATATTCTCTCCTTTTTTCGTCTTTTACAGAAATCAATTGTACCTATTAAATTACACCGATTATTGAAAAGATCGTTAATCGATAACTCCAAGAGCTGAAGGGCGCTGTCCCAAGTTAATGAATTACACACAATATTCTTTAGTGCTATTCCTTTAATGCAAAATTATCGATCGAGAATAGTAAGTCACGCTCATCGCGTATATTCCACCGGCTCAATTATTAATGATGCAGTAATGACGCTTGTACGATACTGCATTGGTATATTCATAAGAAAGTGGCTTGACCTTTTTTTTTTATATATAACTAGATACTATGTTGTACGATTTTTGAGCAAAATTTACTATTGGAGGACTGTTACGGAGGAAACGGTGGGTGGAATTCAATAAGAATTCACTTGGTGAGGAAAAAGGAAAAAGTTGAAATTTGTTTTTGAATTGTATTGTTTAACTCTTGGAAATTTTTTCGTTTTATCTTTTTGTCCACTATTGATGAGAATTATTGTTGCAAAAATGCATGAGGAGATGAGTGGAACATCGGTGGAATCGAAATAAGAAAAAATGAAAAAGGAAACGAGAAATACGACAAGTGTGTGCAGGGTGATTGAAACTCGGTGCTATTTTAACCGTGCATCGTCTCACAGGTTTGTACGCCTAGTATGTATGTATTATAAATTATAATCCTACTTATTATTATCTTGAATACATGTATAAAATGTAACAATTACTCATTTTCACATGGCACATTTATTATAACAATTACATCAGTGATGAAAATAACAGGATTCAGTAAATTTATGGATGAGAACAGAAATATGTTTCTGGCTCAAATAAAAAAATGCTGGAAGTGTACGAATAAATTGTAATATTACAAATATTTCTCAAAATACTTTCGAGATGAATTTTATAGAACTACTTACTACCCATTATCAAAACACGAAAGATCAACCATTCGTTTCGTATAATGACTTATACAACAATATTTTCAAATGTTTAAGTTTTATTTGTACCAATTATTTATGCGCAACTCGCAAAGTGATCGGATCGATAATAAAAATAACGACGATACTTCATACATAGAATCTTTATTGATCATTTTATCGCGATGTCTCAAGTTCTATGTTATGATTTCACATTGGAGAAATTTCCATTGTAATAACGCATCTAATCGAGGTCATTATCATCATATAAATCTTCAAAGTCTGCAAAAAACAAAAAAATAGGAAAATTCAACAATGTCAATGTAGACTCACAAATATGAGACTAAATCGGCAACATTCACCTTTGAAGAAATCTGCGTGGACGGCTTTCTCATTAGTTGCTAAATCCATGAGTAAACTACAAGATCCACCCGCCTATGAAGTTCACACAGAGAATTGATTGAACGTTAAGGAATTGACCCAGTAGCATAAAATAAAGTTAACCTAAAATGATTTGTATCATTGTAAATTTACTTCTTCTAAATCCATGTATGGGCCAGCACCCTCAGGAAACATTTCATCAGCGACTTGAGTGGGCTTCATTCTGATGATTCTATTTTTATAACAAAACAGTTCTCAGATGTATCCTAGAATCTAATATGTTCGATCATATACTTGATCTGTCAAGAGTGATATTCAGTTCATATAGGGTTCGCCTGACCTAACTCGAACTCACATCGTGTATGTCAACCGCTACAGCGATTGGGCATCTCCATAGTATTATTTAAGGCCAACCAATTACCTACGTCGAAAATCAAATTGGCTGAATTTTGAGATTACTTGATTTCCAGTAGCGCCAATCTAATGGGATATCATGCCATCGCAAATTGAATTCGAGTATTCTGGTCTGTTGGTATTAGTGATCATGAAAATTTGACCGATGGATGGACACTGAACTCGCAAATGTGTAAGTGGTGGAAATTACAATTAAAATGGCGTTTGACTCACGCAGGCGCCGATATTACCAAAATACATCATAGTTCACATAAATTTGAATTTTTCGTTTCTATCAACAAATGAAAATATGGGCGATAGCGAAGCATCATCAGCTTCAGCTGTAGATGAAAGTCATACAACTGGTTTATCAAGTGGGACAGCGAAACGACGATCATTGATTTTCCAACGACGATCCTTAAACCACCATACAAGAGGTAATTGTAATACTTCACGAACATGAAAAATAATTTTGTTTATCATTGATATCAAGTTCATTTTGCAGATGATAGTGAGAATACACGTTGTGATGAGCGGAAAACTACTCACGATCAGTTACAAGAGGCAGGAACATCGAATGAGGAAGATAATTTCGATTTGAGTTCATACATAGCGAGCTTGAAGAATGAGCGCGAAGAATGGAAAAAAGTGTTGAATGAACGTAAATCCCAACGCCGGCGTCTTATGAAACAAGAAATGGGCATCGGTGATGAATGTGAACTTGACCTTTCGATTCTCACTGACCATGAACGATCTTTTATTTTATCACGTCCTAATTACCATCAGATTAGTGAGAATATCAATAATTTATTACCAATTGCAGTGAAAGTAGCGACATTGAATACTCACATCAATCATTTGAACAAAAGTTTAATTGAGAGTATGGAAGAAAAAAGTAGAGAATTAACCAAACGAGTAAGTGAATTAGCGAGAAAGTGAATATAGAGTTTGAATCAATTTCAATCTCAGAATAAATGTGTATTTTTAACTGTTGACAATCACACTTTCGCCACTGCTTGTGAATACACAATGTAATAATTAATAAGATATACTTGTAATTTATAAAAGACAAGAGGCGCAGGAGGGGAAGGAAGGTAGGGCAATATGGAAATCATGAATAGTCATTAACAATGACAACATTCTCACCTATAACAAATGTAATCAATTTGAGCTAAATTATACAATTATGTAAATACGATTCCGGTTGGATGTTCCTCTCGTACCATTATGAATCGAATTTGTCTTCTATCTTTGGAACAATTTACATACAATATAAGTTGAGACAATAGGGCATCGGTCATCTATGGAGATGAAAACTCTTTCGCCGCATTGATTTCCGTTCCCTATGCGCGAGAAAGTCTTTTCGTGCAGTGCTACTTCGTAGATCCAATATATGATTTATTTTTCTAACAATTTCCTCAGCTATGGCAGACTCTGTTTCGAATTCATGAGTTTTGAATGACGGCGATTGATGCAATGAATGCGAGTGCAATGAAGAAACTGCAATGGAAATACAATAATTTCAATGTGATCAACTAGCATAGACATTCATGAAATAAATGAAGACAGTTATCTGTATAGCGTCATGAAATTACCAGTGAAACTATCTGAGAGTGAATGTTGTACAGTATAAACTATTGTGAACGACGTTTTTGATCCTTTGCTTTCAGTAAGTTCACACCATGCAATATTTTCCATTTGATAACTAACGGCGCGTTGACGATTCCAGAACCTGCTGGCACGTTTCCCCGTTATCACTGGATCAATCTCAATTTTATCCCCAGATATTCCAAGATGTATTTCAGTCTTTGCTCTAACTTTATTGATAATATAAACTCTGAAATGTGATATTTGTATCAATTGACATCATGGTTTGATGGAAACACCGGAAGACATACTACATAGAATCGATCATTACCTGTATAACTGATACAATGGAGCTTCCATAGCCGTTGTGTGACCTTTCATTCTCGCTAAGTCTTCAGCGAAAAGTTCTTGCTCTGTCTCAGTCGTTTCTTTAACTACTTCAGCCGTTGGACGTATCACAGCTCCAATTGGATCATGTCTAGCACGATCACTCGGACGCATTTCCACTAAACACAATGAGGAAAATTCAAATTTCGATATAACTTCTCTCGGATCGAGACAAGGGAAGTCCCAGTCGACTTCACCGTCATCTTCTGTGATATATAACCCGTACTTTGTGATATCCTCCCTGGAATACAATGAAGCAGTGGTGAACCATAGCTGTTCACGATAATAATGATTGAGTAGTGCATCGAAAAACTCACTTCAAATTATGGTTGACATGCTCAGACGTATATTTGTAACAGATTAATCCGATAAATTCTTGTACTTTAGCTGATGCGATTACAACTAATTGTAAAGGATACGCACGCTCCTCTTTCGGTAGCATACACATGAATATTCGATATTTCCGTACTGGAATGCCAATTTGAATCTGAAAACATATTCAACTAACGAATATTCTTCCCTATCCAGAAATTGAATAGACTCATAGTGTTATCACTCACGTTCCCATCGAATTTTGCATATTCGATAAATGAATTCTTTGGAATATGTGGCGATTTTTCCAACTGCTCTGACAGCAATGAATATCTCTTGACATCTTTCGAATCTTTCTTACGGAAGTCTTTCCGTTGGAATAACTCAGATATCTCTGCCTCAGTCATATTCACAGGATTTCGTTCCCACTTCACATGCTTTGTTTTTGCTGCTTTCTTTCTCTCTATTTCCATTTTTTCTAATCTTTGTGCCGTATTTGATCGCGGTCTACGTCCGAATTCCATATCTAAGTTATCAGAAAATACCAATCATGAGACCGGATCAGAAGGAAGTACATATATTCTATAACCTCGTATAATTTCTAGTACCCATTTGTATGTCATATGATTCAGCATCGAGGTCCTCATCGTCACTCTCTTCCATCCCCGGATAGCACCTTGCACCCGTTGCTTTCAATTGCTTTGGTATATCTTCGCCGACCATCACTATCTCACACATACCTATCACAACAATGACGCAAAAATCGTGATGTCAAACAATAGTAGAATGTGTTACGAATCTGAGGGTTATTGTTACATGTACGTAAGATCGTTGCACGTACCCGTGTCGTCTGTAGATATGAAACTGTCCCTGATGTGTGATAGGAGCCAATGTTTATTATCATACAACGCCATTATTAATTCTGAGCTTGCTCTTAATTTTTACACACAAGAATTATGACTACCAGACATTTTTCCCACCAGTTAAATTCGAAGAAAAATCATGAGTCCTACTTCTGTCAACGAATTCGAAATATACCGTAGCCACTTACACGGCGATCATCACAATATATAGATTCCTGGTGTATGTGCTTCAATGCACTTTTTACCAACACAGCTTGTACTATTACGAATTAATGTTTGCCTTCTAGTTTTTCCGTCATATCATAGAGTGCGCGAATCGAGAAAATAACGAAATTCAAATTTTATACGGCGCATGCGTGAAGTTTGCGCTCGCGCCCAAACATTTTATGCCCCAGTCACAGTAAAAGCCGGTCAGTTCTCGTTCGTAAACTCATTCAAAGGGAGTGATAAAAATTCTGGCATTCTCCACATTACACACAATATTTAATTATGAATCAGATATAATGTCACAACGAATGTAGAATTTTATTCATACACTGAAATAAAGATCGATATATTCTTATTGATGGGAAACCGGCAAAGGAAATTAACTATAACAATGATCAGAAGTATATTGTTATTGTTGTTACTTTCATCAGTATTGTGCTGCAATGCATTGTCATTGTTTCCATTCGGTATTCCAATTGAAACGCGGATGACCACGTGGGCGTCAGCCCTGGCTACAGGACTGCGTCCATCATAAAACAAAGAAAAAATTGATTAATAATAAAAAGTAATTACTGTCATTTGCAACGGGAGAATATAAATATTAGCCACATGAGGATGCCGGACGTAGAGCAAGCCAAACGTCGGTTGCATGATATTCTGTTACGTGCCAAGTTGTTACATGTACCGACGCGGGAAGTTTTGTCTACACGATCAGCCAAGAAACTCCTGGGACACATAAAAAGTACTGGAATGTGGACTATATTTCTTGGCGTTTTTTTGTTGCTGTTGAGCGGACTCATTTATCTACGTTGGCCTAGTCAAGAAGTTGAAACGGTCAAGACTGTACTGAGGCACTCTGTAAGAATGTTAATATATATATGACTTGTCATGTTTTATCTTTTGTTTATTATGTACTTTCGGTTATCCATTTATCATTTTTATTTGACGGTTTTAGATCCTCATCTGCTTTTATCGCTTCAGAGCAATGGATAAGTTAAGTTTCATCCTCATTTTACTTTTCGACTATTTCATACAACATAATAATAGGAAATTGTTTTCATTCTCTTGATTATTTTATGTGCATATACAGATCTAACGTGTTGAGCGCTAACCGTTATCAAGCTTTGACTCACCACACTGAACTGCCATGTATATAGGCATCGGTATACGTTTACGATAGACCACATTGCAAACTTGTCCGAGTTACTCTAGTGAAGTTTAATCGAGGAGAACTAATCTCTCATTTAGGATTGTATAGTATTATATGGAAACAATTGTGGATAGAGGAATTTAGGAAAGTGGGGTGTAAACATCTGGGGAAAGTATGTAGTTATTACAGATTTCAATTGTCCAAATGGTGTGAAATTATTATTGGTGTTTATTTGTGTTCCGTATAATGAAGAATGGAAGTCATGAGTTCATTCCGAGGTATTATTTAGGATAACTATCCATCACCATATCGGATATCCAATATTTTGATCTTATTTTATCGCTCCAATAGCTGAACCATCTTTAACGAATCCCAAATTAATTGTTGTTGACGACAACAATTGCAACACCGATAAATCGGCTCGAACTGATTCAAAAAAAAATTAGTATGTGGATAGTAATTTCGATTGCACATATTAGGACGAAATTCGCACGTGAATTCTCTCACCTATCATATAACATGACAGAACACTCATAGAAGTAGACAAAAAATGTTTCCGCCCGGGTTCGAACCGGGGACCTTCTGCGTGTTAGGCAGATGTGATGACCGGCTACACCACGGAAACTCGATGAAGGTCATGAGATTTATCATCACTTTTCAACCTTCCATACCGATATGATCATAAACACTGTACCTCAATTGAACATTACATGGGACAGTATTTGCGTACAATCTCAATATGGATCCCGTATTTCTGTTAACTCCATAAACGAACACTCGTCATATAAATATTGATATGTAGATGAGCTTTTTCCGTTTTGAGAGAGAAACGCGAAAAAATTAGATTGGTGTGTATTCTTCGTGAGTGAATAAATCCATAACGCAAACTCTCTGTAATCTCATTTGGGTAGCGTAACGGCACGTTGAACCAAAGTGCACACTGAATTCACTGTATTTTCCCTATTTCGTATCAACTTTCTCTTACTCGATGAATTCCCTCTGCATTCTATTCCGCTCTTTTCCTCCCATTCACTCACCAAATTTACAAAAGCAAGAAAACGTGGGAGTTCAGTCAACGAACTATCATTCTACCCTCTTACATCTCATTAAACATTCACAGCTCAATCAGAACTTTAATCTCAAATGTATCATACCTACATCATTTTCTGTGGATGAATAATTAAACAACAAATTTACATAAAATCATTCTCATAGGTACATTTCATATCAATTGTATTACTACTGTATGCTTTTGGGAATGAAGTTTGGAAGATATAGGTGGGATATATAGTAGTAGTTGATTGAAGAGACGGGAAATTATATTCATAGGGGTTGTACGTACGAGACTTTCTTCATCTCATGCATGGCGATCACACAAGATGCATCGCAGGGCTTAGAGCCAAATGTTCAGATGAATTATGCACATGACGCACGCATTTCCATCGTGGATGAATTATCAAAGACTATTTCACGTACTGTACAACATATATATGATATAGTGGTTGTTAAGTAAATGTATGACACAACTACTTCGAGCTCACTCTACTGTGTGTTAATAACTTAAATGAGACTCGAGGTTTTGTACACAATTATATCTAAATCATACAAATGCAATTCAGCGAAATAACAGACATTTTGGAAATTCCGTCTTGCATCATACTTCAACAATGATGTTATATTCTCTGTGAAGGAAAGTGTGAAATATTTGAATAATTCAACGAATAGCTCGGTAGTAAAATAGGAATAATTCATGAAATTATAGACCGTGAATGGTTGACCCTTTTATTCAATTTGTTCTTTTTTTTCAAGTATGGATCAATACCTGACAATTTTTTCCTTCTAAATAATATGGTCAGCAGTTCATGTGTCGAGGGGTTCTGATGAACTCCTGGGGCTCGTGCGAGTCAACTGGTCGATTTGCCGATACAGTCTGTACATAGGTATTTGGAATCTCGTCGTCTTCCATGCGAGCTGTGTCGTGTTCTTTGATACTCTTACCATTTCATGGACATATATGTGTTCATACAACTATAGAAACCCCATGCGTTCCATTCCATGTATATATACATGTATATATATCATTCGAATTTTTCTTTCAGACTCTTATCCTTCGTCTCCTCGTGAATAATGCACGCGCACTGTAGACGTCCAACTGCTTTTTCTCGTCTTCCTTTTCCGATTGCACTGCCGATATTATATCACGTACATGCTGATTTTTAATATCCACACATTTCATCATACACATTTACATTTATATACAATGTGATCTTTTTGTTGTTGCAGTGTGGTCCTAAAACCTCTGGAAAATTCTCTGAAAGACTTGTCGCACTATTGCACACATCTACAACTCAAGATGATTGCTAGTCGCTATTTTGTTGACGACTCATATATGTCTGGAAAATACACATGCACATCTGTGTATTTCTGTGGTATTCTTCGAGGATTATTGCTGCCAGACGTGCAAGCGATGTTGAGTGCCGGATTGTCGACTCAACATGAAGGATGAGTTTTGGTGAACAATGTGTCATGCCGCGAACACGTCACTTCTTCTCTCATTGCCTCGCATGATTGTTCAGCACACGAAAATACATAGAAGCACAGAGATATTGCTGCGTGGAAAAGAATGGCAATGTGGGAAGAGTGCAAAATAATACAAAACATGAAGAAAAAATGCAAAAAATAATAAAGAGTGGAAACAAAAAAATTGTGAAGGGAGACGCTTTGCTTTTAGGAGTAGCAGGGGAAGAAGTGGGAAACAAGAGTACTCTCATTGGTTCTATTGTTACCTTCCAAGTCTCACACCCGCGTAAGGGTGCATCTCTTTTGTTTCTCTATTATTACTTTTTTGTTATTTTTCCCACTTTTTTTCCCTTCCGGATTCATGATTTTTTAAGGATGGACGCGACCCGATAACGTGGCGTGATTGAATGAATTTTGTAACATAAAAAATTCCAGCAGCTATCTAACGCGATGTCAGTGGAATGTTCATCGAAAGTTTATACAATGAATTCGATGACAAAGGAAAGCTGATAATAAAATTTATATCGTCAATTATGATCAAATATATTCTCGATATTTGATAGATGTCTATCCATCATATGGATGTGGAGAACAGAAGAAAACTGCATTGATGACGACAGATGATTGTTATATGAAAGATGAATCGTTAGTTTGTGACGAGTATTGAGATTAATATCCCAAACTCATTATGTTATCTATAATGGTAATGTACTAGACCGTCATGTACCACGGTGTGCATGGAGAAAAGAAGCGCACACGCGATAAGAAGAATAAATTATTAGAGTCAGGGCCGAAAATAATTGTCAAACGACACCACATAAAAAATGAAATAAAAGAAATCATTCCATTTGTGTATATATGTAAATATTCACCTTTCCTCCTCCATTTTTGCGAGGATTGGAGAGGATCATTACACTGATGATCCCTATCCGTACTGTGAGTTCATCTAATACCATGTCAAAACATAACGACATCAAATCACTATTCAATCCTCTGTCTCTGTTCACTTGCAGCAGGAAGTTTGAAAACAACTAAATTGTAAGATGCGATGACATAGTCGTTGGAGGTGTTAATTACGCCAGTATGTACTGGCATATTGCCCGAAGCCTGAGTGGAAAAGGGTGAACTAGTGAACATTGGAACGAGAGGGAGAGAGCGAGCGTGAGAGAATATTATGTAGCGATAAGACAATCTGAGAGTAGCTCTTGAAGACATGACGAAGGGGTGAATGGGGGGAATGGAGATTGAATCGATTTGGTGTAGTAATGCGGTCCTTTGTTGAATCATCGCTTTTGACCCATTTGGTATGTTTCATATGGGTGTGTACGTGTATGCAGAAATTTTTTATGGTATGTCCAAATTTATTGTGTACGTCTATTGTTCATGAGTCAAAATTACAGACTTGCTAAAATGTTTCGAATTTTTTTTCTCGAATAAAAGAAGCATATAGCACTCTGTTAGCAACGGTAAATACATCTGGGAATATAATATTCAGGTTTGTTAAACTTATCGAAAGTGATGAAAAAAAAGGGGTTTCCTATAATCATTTTGAAAATTCTTATTCTCACCTGTACAGGTAGGATGCGCACGAGTAAATATAACCGCTACCGCCAGCCGGAAAGCCGGGCACTGATCGAAATAGCCAAACGATCGACATATATTATCACATTTCGCAAAATCAGATGACCGGAAATCCTTCCTTGAAAACGTGGCTAGCTCCTAGAGTATAACAGTTGTCTCTCAAATAGTCTCGCTACCGCGTGCATCAAATAACCGTCGTTGATTTACTATTCCAGATAAATTAAGATGCACATGTTAGTTTTTTTTCTATTGGATAGAGGATTGGGAGGCACTGTGAAGAAAGGGAATTAGAATACAGGAATTGGGAGTTTTATTGAGCTTTAGCACTGCCGAGTGAGAAAATTTAAGCCCTATATATGCAGGCGCCGCCTGACTATAACGGCGATTCTACCACTGCACGATTATGCGGCAAGTGATTTTCTTTTCATTTTTTTGTGAGACCATATACAGAACTAGAGTGTTATTATATATATCAGTAGTCGGAAAGTTATCGGAAATACCGAGTGTTTTATCAAGTTCAAGTTTTGAATGTTAATTTTTTGTTTATTATGTATTCAATTATTTATATAAATAGACGGATAGGCTGTTAAAATTACCAATTTTCATTTCATTGAGAGGGTTGGGAACTAAATATAGGAAATTATTTCTCATGTATTTTTGCATGCCTTACTAATTTTGATCGTGTTACAAAACCTTTGTTACAAATTTCACAGACAAACGGTCGTTCACCTGTATGTATACGTTGATGAACTTTCAGATGCCCTGATTCATAATATGATTTCGCACAAATATTGCATTCGAAACGTTTCAAACCATTGTGATATTTCAAATGCCGATTAAGTTCTGGTTGAGACATGAATGACATATCGCACAAATCACATGGATGTTTCCTTTTGTCCAAATGCATTTGAACGTGTCGTGCCAATTCAGAGTTTGTATAATAACTCTTTCCGCATGTTTCACAGTGGTAGCGCGTTCCGTGTGTATGTCTTTTTAAGTGAATACTGAAGGATTGAACATTGCGAAACTGTTTTTTGCAATACTCACAAGTAAGTGGGTTGGTCAAATGAGTTCCTTTATGATATCTCAGTTCAGAACGTTTTGTGAATTGTTTCCCACATTCATCGCACATGAGATCTTTTCTACATGAACGACATTTCGCATCATGTACTTTTAATGTAGCTTTGCAAAGAGATTTGTTACAATACCTACATCTCAATTTCTTGCAAATTGTATTTCTCTGCAATTCGTCACCCTTGTGAATCGGATCATTATCCAAATCGATTTGTTCAATTTGGATTGTACACTGTAGATCATCGTCTTGGTTGGAAATTTCAACAAGTCGATTGCTAATTTTATTACTTTCGATCGAATTGTGAATTGATCCATCCGTAAATATTTGTTTCTCCATGATGGAACAATGTTCATCTACATGTTTTCTCAATTCGTACATTGATGTAAATGATATCGAACACAATTGGCAACTGATATCCTTTTCATCCAGGGTTATTTCACTATCATCTTCAGTATTTCCTCCATTCCTAAGGTATTCGGGTTTCATAATTTTATTTAATTGTTCGGCGTTCTGTAAAATATCGGAAACATCCCATATCTAAAAGAATAATAATATATTCAATTTGGAATTTGTCCAATTGCTGCAAACCTCAAATAAATTTTGCTATCAGCTACCTGTACTTGTTCGTTATTAGGCACCAATACTGCATAAATCATCTCTCTTTTATTATCGTTATTTACATCAGATGGATCATTCACATGCTGTGCACTATATTGTGGCTCCTTGAAATAAGACCTCAAAGCTTTATCAGATATTTCAACCTGGACTCGGAATTTATGGAATTGCTCAACCAATTTTTTACATGTTCTGCATATCGCTGAAGGTAGACCATCATTATTGTTAATCTGAAATGAAAAGAAAACAATGAAGAACGTTCATGGAACTGATATGAAATCAACAATTGGAAATGAACGTATCCTATTATTCGAAAAATATACATGGATTAGGAAGGAAAGGTTAGTTATGTGTGACAGTGTGAAAGCGAACGCAGCCTCTTACCTCAACGTGTGCAATTGAGGTTATGCGTTCAGCAAATAAATTAAAGTCATTTTCAGTTGCATCAAATATTGGTGACATGACTTTGTCTTGTTTCAAGCATAAGCGACAAATATCCTCCAATTTCGTGCTATGAGTAATATACAGCGCCATTTTTGAACAGATAAATAAAAATGGGCGAATGCAAGGATCGAAATGTGTTATTCGTCCAATCGATATCTTTCGAGTCTCGTATGAATATCGAATCAAGGAAATGATCGAATTTCCAATCGATGTACGAACGGTCAACAATGGGCTCGTTCAGATTCACTAAAGTTTACTGAGATCTTAGCATATCCTATTGCATATAATGAATGTGTTCAACCATAACATATATTGGGAGATATA
>JABMBR010003740.1:0-27149 GCA_018881525.1 Meteorus sp. PSUC_FEM 10030008
TATATATATATTTCATGCATATGTTGCATAATTATTCGTTTAAAAAACTTATCAATATTTACTCGAATTTTTACAGCCTAATAATTTTTTTTCCTTTCCTATTCTGAAAAGATAATTATTGTGAATACAAATCCGCATCGCAGAGTAAATAAATTATATTCGCTTGTGACTTTAGTGTGAAGTTGACGGATTAACATTCACTGTACTAGTATTATTGTTACTATCATTATTATTTAATAAATCAGACATAAATTTTTTGAATTTAATATCTTTAGCATCGCTAGATGATTTACGTTCAACAATAAGTTTACGTTTTTTGGCCTGTAATTCTTTTGTATGAATTGAATTATTATCACGAGTTGTTATTATATCCAGATGTTTATTACAATTATTACCATCAATGGTTTCAGACTTTTGTGAATCCTCCCTCGCGCGGCTCAGCTCTGCTGTTAAATCACCCATCTTCTGTTCCCACTCTTCCAAATGACGACGCATCTCAGCCAATTGTAAATCTTGTTCATGAATTTTTTTACCTTGCTCTTGCAGTTTGTGGCTTTGCAACCGCATTTGACAGCCTTGACGTTTCATACGCAAACGCAATTTATTTATTCGACTCTTAACAGACAAAAATGATAATTCATTTCTTTTCGTTCTACCATGTATTCTTTTTAATACTTGATTTAACTTTTCTGCATTGAGATTAGAACCATATGCTGCTGTTGTTGATCCTGAACCATGATGTATCAATAAACTACCGCTTGGTAACTCATATGATCCAACACTATTCACACCAGATGTGGAAATTTTATGTTTCAATGCTGGTAAAATTTTCTCATCGAAATGTTCCATAGCCATACTACTAATATCACGCAATTCTTGGAGTATTTCATGTGCTCTAGGTAAAGTTTTGGAGTCCCTAATCAGACGTAAGACGCGGAAGATCTCATCAATCACCTGAAAAAAATCGAATTCACATGAGGATGAAATATTGATGATTATTGTTTCAGTTATTTTACGATACCAGATCAGTACAGAGCGATATATCAATCGAAGAAGTGGACTTTGATCAGAAATTTCACGTTGTGAGCTCAAAGATTAGTGTGAATCAAACGGTAAGGATAGAATTGAATGAATTTTAACGAATCAAGTCAGTCACTTACGGATTAATCACACAACCTTTTATTCCTTACCTTTCCAGGAATAAAGCAACACTGATGCATATTGACATATTTAATGAATGTCATGGACAACATTGAAATTCGTGTTTCAATGGCTGCTAACACATCACAATGTCGTGCCAGCGGATGATTCCGACGTTCAGATTCCCTTCTCGGTAATTGACTCTTGACCATACGCAAACATTGAGCTTGATATTTTTCCATAAAACTAAATCCACGATTGAGCAACTTTTGGCATGTACGATCAAAATGTTTACAAACCTGTCGTAACAAAAAGATCATGAGTCAACCCATTGAGAACAAATAAATTTCACTTCAATTGAGAGGTCGTTCAATAAACTTCCGTTACTGAATTCTTTTGACAAATTGAACTTAAACGGAATACTTACAATGCGGTTTCTCGCTATTTCATCGTATGAAAGATTAGAGAAAATAGCTTCTAACACCACATCCGGTAGATCAATTAACAGAAGCATTTTATTTGTTTATCAAATGTTCTCTTATCCTGGAACCAAACGTTATATTTGAGTTTCAGTCTTGATCTCACACTTCGCTATTTATTCGATCACGAAACAACAGAGTTTTCTGGAATAGATCTCAACACAATTTTCAACATCAAATTGTTGTATACAAATAACAAGAATTTCTAGCAGTTTGAGTATTTATTGAAATAATGGATAACTATTTCAGATCGTCATACAAAAAAATACGACGTTTTCCACCGAAGTATATTTGCTATGAAAATTTTCTTAATATGGCAGCTACAACAAGACACGATGTAGAAATGATTTACATATATATTGAATACGTTTCTATTGTTAATTCTGTACCTGTATATGTGTAATAGATTAGTGAATGCAGTTCAGAATAACACTGCAAAAACATGCACTCTACTGAATTGTTATACAAACGCACATATGTATCATTTCTGTCCACGATGCTAGCGCCATCATATGATCTCTTCAGAGTTGGTTCTATTGGTTGACGATTCCACCAATGAACGATTGATGCGTCGGGTGATTTTCAAATGTTTGAAGTTAGCTGAAGCTTCGTCAGAAATTTTTCGTATCAATACCATAACCTGCAATTTAAAGCTCCACATAAGATTAAAAGAACTCGGCTATTCGAGGGCTATTCATTATATCATCACGAAGAATAACTAACATGCATTCCAGTCTACTGTGGAAATTATCTTGACATTGCATTTCGTGCAATTTTAATTCACGAATGTCAATCAATTTCAACACAATATTCGACAGGTTGGATAGATTCGTTTTTATCCAGCAATCAAACACGAATGAAAAGGACAACATAATTATACAGAAGTGTATGCGGATATCCGGCATTAATTGCTGATCTTTAAACGGAGAAGGAAAAAGAAAACGATTCTGCAAATGCATACTAACACATACTGATATATACACATCACACACAACAAATCAATTATCCTCGTTAATTCCGGCGCGTTAGTCAGTGAAGAATGCAACGATCGCCAACTATGAGCGATGATGGATTATTTCGTTTTTTTTCTCATTTTTGTTGCGAGGTCACTTAATGCTTACATCATGTTCACATGAAAAAGAGAAGAATTATCTCATAATAAAATAAATATTATAGATATACAAAGTGTATAGATGTGAATAAACATTGGTCCCATCGTATTTTCGCATGATGTAAGAGAAGACGTTTAACGTAGAACAATGGAACACGATTACCTTGCGTATGCTAAAGAAAACAGTAGATATACTGTGATAGTGAATAACCTCAACCCTCGCGAGCGCACCAACAATCTTCAGTCAAGATATTCCTTTGCATAAACCCACACGTTAAGTTTCAAGCAAAAAGTTTATAATCAAAACATTTTACCCATTAAAATAACAATAAATTGTACAGCTCCATTTTGCATCCAATATTTATGTATATTTTCAATTCAAACGTCAATTACACAGATTTATTTATCTGCGTTGGTGCAAGGATTGTGAGAAAATTCACCACTAGTGATAAAAATAATATTTGTATAAGCACTAAGATTTATCAACATACCCAAGTGCAGGACATTGACTTGGCATCTTGGAATTCTATTAACGCGTCCAATCGTTTATCGTATGTGATCAATGGTACTGTTGCCGCACTTCCAACGCATTTTATTTCAATATTGACAATTCAACAACGACATTGCTGCCCCATCCAACTCCCTCATCCACTTAACTACCCACGTAATTGTCCACTGATATTAAAATTGATAAATGGATACACCAAGTATGAATTTATTCATTAGAATTTATGAAGGAAAAATCAAACCATTCTGCGAAACTTAAAAATGATGAAACTAACTCGCATTCTTAATCATTGTAAATAAACGAATTAATGAAAAATGTGAAAAATAATTGAAGGATGATTATAACATACAAGAGCTGGATAAATTAAGTGTGAATTATCTTTGGTGCAATGTGGTTCTAACATATAAACACACACATATTATCGATACGTAATGATCAGGACACACGACTGTGTTGGTCCCCTTCCACTTGGCGCCACGCAATTCTTTCTTGCGAACGCAAGAACACACACGTTCAGAGAAGCAAGTCTTTATAAGTAGAAGCCATCCGCGTCCCGGGGACTTACTCCCTCTTGGGACGCGCCACGATCAGAAGTACTGATTTCCAGAAATACCAACTCAACTTGCATAGAACAACAGTCACAGTCACAGTCATACAAGACACAAGACATTATAAAGGACTGTTTCTTTCATCTGATCCTGGTAGCAGAGAGAAAGAAAGAAAATTACATATATAAATAAATAACTAAAAAAAAAATTAAGAGTCGTACATTTGTGGGATTTATTCTTCTTTGTACATCCCTTTTATCTACTCACTTCCATCTTGTACAACTCAATAAAACCTCCACTGTCAATTTTTCTTTTTGCTATTTTTTTTTCTTTGCCTCTATAAACGTTGAGTGACAACTTAATTACTGATTGTTTATATTCTTCGGCGGTCTTTTTTTTCCTCTTCATCTCATTGACGACGAAAGAGAAGAATAAAATTGTGAAACGGTGGATTAAAGTGTTCACATTGAGTGAAGAATATCGATGGTAGTGAGGACGAGGCAACGCTTCATACAATGACCACGCAAGGGTGAGTAACAAGCTCAGAGCTTTTAACAATGTACTTTCGCTAAATTGATTTATGAAAATTATTTCACTTGTTTATTTACGCTTAAGATATTGGCGATGATTTTTTGTGTCGAATAATTTACCCCCTGAGTGTTTAACAAATTATCGTTGAGTATTATGAAGCATCCAATATTTTTTGTCTCGTTCATAATTTTCTATTTGAGCTAATCGCTTTCCTCTACTGATGGTTTTTCCATAATAATTCACACAAGGTAAATGTGATTCATGCGGTAAAAGGGTTAACAATAATTTACTGAATATCTACACATACCAATGACATTTGTAATGGAGTAAAATGATATTTTACATCATTTCTTATTTTGTTATTATGAATTGTAACGTATAAAATAATTTGGCATGGACATGACAATAATTCGTCATTATTTTCGTTTATTGATTACTAATTGTGAATATTGATTTATTAATAGTCAAAACGATAATAAAAATTACACACGTGCCCCAGAATTTTTCATTGCATTGGCCACGCATCCATTATTTAATTGTCCTTCAAAAATAATCGAGGCCAAATATCTACATAAATATCTATTTATATTGTATTGGAATTGAAACAATGCAATCATAGTTGAATATGTTTCGCACGTTTTTAACAAAACCATTTTTAATATACAATTAATCAACCACGTAAAATGCAGTCATCAAATATTTGTTGATTTGCAACGATGACGTTGAGGTTACATGAATGAAGACAATTCTATTTGTCTGCCCCAAATGATAAAAATTATTTATATAACTACGTAGTTATTGTGCATTGATTAAAGAAATAATTATCTCACATGATACCAAGAACTATTTCATATGATGCTACAAAAGGTAATGAGCAAAAAAAAAAAAGTAGAAGAATACCGAATGTATAATGTTGGCATTGAACTCGTGAAACATTACCGTGGACATATATATTTATATATCCTCGACATTGTGCCTTTGCGAAACCGTGTCCCCATAAATGGCGAAGGATCCAGAGCTCGTGGAATGCCACAATGGTGGTGGTGCCACCCTTCTTGAGAATTCCCAATTTTTTTTCACTACAATAAACGACCGTATTTGTGTGTTCACCTTCCATTAAATTTAATATCCACCACGGTAATGTCAATAATTACATCTCCGCATTAATTATTTTTTCATCCTCAATCCTTTTTTCATTATCAATTAACATCTGGAATCAACATAATTTATCATTAGACAATATAAATTGTAAAAGGCGCGAAACACTATTTCAAGTAAAATACCTTCATGCGTAGATTTCTGATATACGTGCGGTGTTTGTTGTGTATTTTATACAAAGAATGGTAAATAAAATAAATAAGCAAAATGGAAAAGTAGTGAGAAGAAAAAAAAAAGGTGAGAAAACGTTAGGACACGTACGCGCAATTTCTGCCAGTCCCTTTAATTGCGAATAGTTATGGTGAATGTGTGGACATGTGTGTGGTTGAAAATAAGGGGAATAATCGGTGAGTTGAGCTTGTACGACCTTCCGCGCTTTGTCGTTGTCATGTCGTTGTCGACGTCGACGTTGTTGTCGTCATTATCGTTGGTCTTTTGTGAGACAACGTGAAGATTGTAAGATTGTGAAAGAGTGCGAGAGCGAATAGAAATGAAAAGTATAAAAATTGAATGCCCGTAGTGAGATGCAGCAAACGACCTTGCTGGGTAACCGCGTCAAGGTTATGCTCTCACCCAGTCGACTCACGATGTATTGCGATAATAGCCAGGTTCACTACCACCTCATCATTGCTCGTAGCTCTTCTCTTGATATTTCTTTCTCATACTCGCTCTCTCTCTACTGTTTACTCTCTCGAGACTCTCAGCAATGGATAACGACTCTCTGCTCTTCTTATTTTTATTAGTACCGCCGTGATGCATTGATGCCGCCCCCTGAGACTACGTACAGAGAGATACGTGATCAAGGGGGGTTTATAGTCAACTGTGCTACTGCATGTTTTGATGGCAATCTCTTGGCGTCCCTTCATCAGGAAATACCTCTTAAATCACCTTTTTTATCCTTCGTTTAGTCCTTAAAAAATAAAAATTGCCGTGAATAATGTTGAAGAAAATGATAGAAAAATTTTTATAAAATCACGTATACATGACATGAATGATGACACTGGAAAAGTGACTTGCAAATGAGGAAAAAATTTTAGCGTATCTTATAAAACATAATTTTTCTTCCTTTTTTTTTCATTGGGAGGTATATTTATGTCATTATATTATGGTCTATAAAAATGAATCAGGTAGGAAGCACATGTAAATATTCACAAACATTTTCAGTTCAATGAACTCATTAATTATTAATAAAGTGTAATAAGTTATTCACAGTGGAAAAATATCCCGTTTCTAGTACTTCAATGTGCGTGTCACTGTTTCATTTTTTATGATTCTATACACACATGTTAAAATTTTGTTTCGCGGTCCATTTTTGTTGGACACCACATCATTCGTTACACCGTTATGTATAGGTAGTAATGGTGACATTTATGTCTAGACAATCCGAAAATAGGATGACACTGAACAACGTGCGCTAAAATAATTTCAGTAATAATTAACGTATTGAAAAATAATAATTCGCATGTTAGAATAACGAGATTATAAATAATTACTTTGATGTATGTAGATTAGTGAGGGTGACATTAAATATGTTGATAGTAGGTGTCAGTGACTCTTAGCAGCACCATTACCTTATATAATTCTTGTATTATGTCACCGTGACCGTGGTAGTGAGGCAGCGGAATTCACCCCACGATATCATAACAGTAAAGGAAGAGAAAGGATATGTATAATGTGCATACTTGTCCTCCATTTCTTACTGCCTTGTCGCACGCCACCGAATACGTTCTTGATCTACGTTACTTCATCCCTGGGAAAGATATTGCATTCTTCAACCATTTTAGTAAAACAAATTAACACAATTGGTGTAATATCAATTTTCATACCCCATTTACTGTATTTTTTCTTCTCAACATGTGTGTCATAGCGGGATATTTATCATGATGGTATTTTGATATTCAGGAATTTGTCATATTGGATATCAGCCAACGATACACAATCGTAGTATAACTGTCATTGTCCAGTTTGATTGAATCAGCTATTTTCCATGCAGGAATTTGAGTTTGGAATTGATGCGCATTTCGTGTTGAGATCTACGTGTCAACCTGAAAGAATACAAATCATTGATAATAAATTCAATGGTGATATTTACATGATGTCAAGTCATATTATTTGAATGTGTATATCAATATTGAAAATACTCATTACAACAATTTACTCAACGCTGACAAATTTATTACTTGAATTTATTACAGGATTGTATCTGACTTATTTTTTTTATGCGACAGGGAATACAAGCAGAAGAGATGCATGTGGCTTGGGCAATTATATTGGAACATCTCCAAGGCATTACTATTAGCATCATTGATAAATGGAGGTAAATGAAGTTGAATTAAATATTTCAAATAATATATATGTGCAGACTGATACATTTTCACATGATTTATTTTGTTGGAAAAGAAAATAATTGGCATGACGTGCTATAAACGTGAGTCGCACGCGAATCGCATGTAAGTTCTATTATAAGCTGGTATACCACTATTTTTACCTTTGCCAATGGATGTATAGTTGTTGAAGAAGAATCTTTTCTGCGTATGTTGTTGCCGTCAAACAGGTTTGCACGAGGGCATGTTAACAGCCTTCAATATCTCATAGTATTGCCAAGTGGCCCTTGGCAATTCCAAAGATATTCCCTGCATGTCTGTTATTGGATCTTATCATTTTTCTTTTTCACATTTCATTTTTTTAATCCATATATTTACGCTTGCAGCTATTCATTTCCTCTATAGCGTTAAATTATCACACGCGAATAACTAGTTTCAAGACATTCACTTTTGTCGGCGAAAATTATTGTTCGAATTATCGATATAAATACACAGATGTAATTATAATTGCTGGAAAGATTGGAATGGTCTGCTTGTGTAATAAGTACGACGATATAATTTCGTAATTATCAAGTAAAACAAGACATTTTCTATTAAATCTTCCATCTTCTTCCATTGTAGATTTTAGTACACATGGACAACATCATGGACGAGCTTTTCAATGTCATGAAGAAGGTTACCATGCTGATCCGACTGATTGCCAAACGTATTACCGATGTGTAGCATGGGGTAATAATAGTCCTTTAACAAAATTTGATTTTAAATGCGGTCCTGGTACTGTTTTTTCACACGCCAATGGTGACATTTGCGTTCATCCACGTGAAAGTGAACGTAGCGAATGCCAAGAATCTGGAAATGATTTGGATTCAAACATGAACTATCCAGAGAATAATGAAGGGCATTTTCCTAATTATGAGCAATCTCATACATCACCAAATTATATGCGACCACCGGCTGAACCAAGTTATCAACAGCCACAAGCCCCACCTAACTATGGAACTTGGCCAGATAGACCTGATTATCAACAAACACAAACATCCAGACCTAATTATGGTTCATCACATTTTCCGCCTAGTTATGAACCATCGTACCCATCGGCATCGACAGAATCTCCATCGATTAATGAGGTTGATCAACCTGCATACTTGCCTGCTTCTCAGTCACCAATATCCACAACATCACGTCCACCATCTCCAACAACCACAGTAGATAATTCTATTCCTCATCCGATATCGACTACAACTGGCACAGGAATTGCTCCTGATCGAACCGAATGTCAACGTGAAGGATTTTTTGCCAACTCGAACAATTGTAAAGAATTCTTTCGATGTGTGGGCGATGGACGTGGATCTTATCTCAAGTATGACTTTACATGTGGTGAAGGAACCGTTTGGGATCCGATGACCGAGGGATGTAATCACGCCTGGGCAGTGAGTCGTGACGATTGCAGAACAACACAAGATATCGATGGTGATAATAATGGGAATAATGGTCAGGACGTTGATCAAAGTCAATCTAGCAATGGTGATCACGACAGTAACATGACATCACAGCAGTCTGGAGAACCGGATGTAACTCAAGCATCTGTTTATCCCTCTTATCCATCTTCACAATCTCCAAATGGTTATCCTGTATCGACTGCTACTACAGCCACTACTTCTGCGCCTACTTACATTCCCCCGAGTGAAGCAACAACGCAATCTCCACCGTTAACGTCTAGACCTTCGTCTACACCGGTAGAAACAGAACATGAAACTTCCATGTTGCCGGATTATACATCGTCACCGTCGTATGGCATCAATGGCGATGGTGGCCCACCTGAATCCAGTTCTATGCATCCCAGTGGTACTGATCATTCGTCAGCTTCCGAATGTGTTGAAGAGGGTTTCTTTGCCGATCCGAATGATTGTATGAAATTCTATCGATGCGTTCAGGACGTTAGTTCATTGAGGAAGTACGAATTTACGTGTGGCGAAGGCACGGCTTGGGATCAAAGCATTCAAAGTTGCAATCATATTTATGCTGTGAATAGTTGTAGTGGGAAGGATCATAATAATGAACATACGACTGCGTCCGGTGGTGGAGATTCAGAAACATCGACTCAAGACCATGGAGAAAACCAGTCGAGTACTACGAATCCATCGGTAACTTCAGAAACTACCACAAGTTTTGAGACATCCTCAAGTCCAATGAGCTCTCTAGAAACTTCGTCTGCATCTGAGGTGCCCTCAAAACCTACGATGTCCACAGAAACTCCGAGTTCTGTTGGAGAATCTTTGAATATGATGAATGAAACTACTCAGAGACCGGAAGAAATGACTCAGAGTTCTGCTACTACGCCACCTACAACCACTAGTGATAAACAAGAGTCAACCACAACTTCGTCTTCAGGAACGGATAAAGACCAGGAAACTTCGACACAAGAAGTTGAGAAAACCGAACCAGGCATGACTACCCCACTAAGTTCTTCAACCCCGTCTGAATCATCATCACCTCCAGGGTCCTCGTCATTATTGCCGACAACACAATCTTCAACAGTACCAGAGTCCTCATCACCGAAACAGGAAGAATCTTCTGAACCATCCACATCGGGGAAAGAACCTTCTTCAACCACTATTCCACAAATGCCATCGCACAAACCGGATGGGTCAACTGGTGATGCGGAATGTCATGATGAAGGTTTTTTGCCACATTCTAATGATTGTCGCAAATTTTTACGATGTGTCAGTAATGGAGGGAACGGATTCACAAAATACACATTCGAATGCGGACCAGGCACAGCCTGGGATCAATCATTGTTAACATGTAATTACATTGAGAAAGTTACATCATGTGGATCTGAATCAAATGAAATCCCATCAGGCACTGGAGAACAAATGCCAACGAAATCATCCACAGAATCAATGTCAACATCAACTACTGCGCCTAAAGAGGAACAAGTGAATGGAGATGCTTCCACTACAAACAGTCCTCAGGACGAAAAAAAAACAACCGAGTCGTTGACCGCTTCATCGACAGAGAGCAACAATCTCGAAAACAACACAACATCGAAATCTCCTGGGAATGAAACATCACAGAAACCAAATGGTTCAGGCGATTGTTCAACAGCTAAACCATCAAATAACGGAATAGTTTGTGAAGTCGAGGGATTCCACGCTAATCCAACATATTGCGGCAAATTTTACCGTTGCGTTGACAATGGAAATGGTTTCAATGTTTATCATTTCGATTGTCCAGGCGGAACAATTTTCGATCCAAGTATTAACGTATGTAACTATCCTGAATCTGTTTACCCCCAACGTGACTGCAGTGGTGGTGAAGTCAGTGCTCCATCGCCATCATCAGAATCTCCGAGTGCAACTGAACCAACCAAAAACCCATCGCCTACCGAATCGAGTGCAGAAACTACAACCATAGAAGCATCATCAGAATCTGGAAGCGAAATAATTGGTACAGAGGGATCGGTGACCGAAATCATGACTGAATTAATTAGTGGTGGTGAAACTTCAACAGAATCAGTAACTGAATTGTCAAGCGTTGAAGAAACATCGACAGAATCATCCACAGATGCCAATGGATCTACTGAAAGTACTACGGAAATGAAAACAACGGTTGGTGGTGAAACAACCAATGCAGTAACTGAAGCTGGAATTACTGAAATGCAAACAACAACTGAATTATCTCAAGAATCAATGACAACAGAAGGTGCTATGACTACAGAGAAAATCACTGAACCATCGACTACAGTAACTGATTCCAGCTCGACTGACAATCCTGAATCCACTCAACCATCTCTAGAACAAACAACCGTGGGAAAAGACGATCTGAATAGTATGGCCACTCCATGTCCGATTGGAAATTTAACTGATGAACAAATTGTGCTCGTTTGTCCAACGGGTTTCCGACGACACCCGAAGTATTGCAATATGTTCTATCAATGTTCAAATGAAGACGACATGAAAATCAAAGTTTTGGTACTCGGCTGTCCAGAAGGAACGATATACGATGAGGAGAAGATTCAATGTAGGCCAGAAAGTGAAAGCTCGCAGAAATGCGACACACAAATAGCAACATCGAGGTTTTATCGACAATTAGAAAAATTTCCAGTGTCACCTGTAAGTAATTTTGTCAAGGGAAGAATAATATTCTCATTCCATTCAAAAGCCTTGAATGTACCATTTTCAATTGCGTTCCTTTGCAGATTCGAGTTCGACGTAATGGTTTGTGTCCTGATGAGGGACACTATCCATACCAGCAGGGATGCGGTAATGCTTTCTACAAGTGTACAAGAAACTCAAGAAATGAATTGCAAGGTTACTTGTACAGGTGTCCAGAAGACTACGTTTATTGGTCAGTGTCACGGCGTTGTGAACGTGCTAATCGTATGATATGTTCTCATGGGAAATATGGAGATTATGAACGAATGCAGTCGTGGGAGAACCGATGGGATCTGCCCATTGAACAATCCAATATTTCATCGTAGATTCAACATTTTTAATATCATAAGACAAAAAAATTCATGTGGAAATATAAATGAACATTTCGAAACAATTTTTTTATCAATCGATTCATTCTAATCTACATTGTCGTAATCAAGAATTTAATTGATTTTATAATAGCTCAATGTCACGTTCGAATCGCCATACAATTTTCATCCTAGGTATTTAATGCCCATCTACGCATTACTAATGGAACTACATGGCAAGTTTTCCTATGTCTCTATCTTATTTTCAATGCCACATATTTGTAGAATAAAAATCAAATTATTATACCTACATGTCAACCATACAATACTCAATTATACAACTGGAGAATATCGTTCAGAATAGGTCGAATTACGCAATCAATTTTGTATGTTCCCGTCATGTATGCAGCACATGTTATATATGAATTGAACCTGTAGGATGTTCCAGGATGGAACTTTATATTTTGATTCAAGGTTGATGATATGTAATGAGATAAAAATGAATTCACAGAGGTTCAATGGCTGGGGCACATTATTTTATACATAATTATACAGTTTGTTCATCATTTCTTGATTGATGTGAACAAGAAATGAGAGGATAATTGAAGGCATTATCAGAAGTGATCGTGCAAATAACAGAACTCGGCAACTGGTCAAATGATGATCCTACTTTATTGATTTTTCGTGTTGCATTTGTAGATACAGCTGGTGTAAGTGATCATCCATAGGCGTAATTTTATCAACTCCTAATAGCGATTAGGTAAATGCGATTTTTCAATACCCAGGAAATTAGATATTCTTGAATTGTAATGAGTGGGATGGTCTGCTCATGACTGATCATTATGATTGTCAGCTGAATATTCGTCACAAATGAGTCAATGAATGCATATTAGTCCAAGACAATTTCAATCACCGGAGTTTGATTTGAATGGGAATAAATGATAAAGTTTCTTTCATTAGATCACTAGATTACTCTGCCGCTTCATAGGTCCTGTGTTCAAGAGCACAACCTTCGAATTTCTTATAGAAAAATAACGCATGAAACCCGCGATCAAAATTAAAATAAATCAATAGTTGCGATTAGATTTGTGGCGGTAATCAAATTCACATTACAGACATCACCAATATTTCATCAATTGCTTTATATTGGGACAAAAATGTGCGGCTGCCTCACTGTGTACGATGTTTTTCCGGTCGATTTCAAGGATGATTGTATGGCCTATCAATACCCTCGAACAAATATAGAAGATATATGATGATGTTTGATGACTTCATAAGTCTTATCGAAAATTCGAACGAAAAATATTATTCTGAAATTCGGTGGAGAAGAAAAAAAAACCGAACACATAGTAACAGGTGCCAGAATTTTTTTCTTCCAACTATGGAACTTAGAGACTAAACAAACCGAAGTGGGAGATGATATGCAATGAATCTGCCTTACGACTGACACGTTCTGTTTAGTCAATGTATAGAGGGGAGGGAAGTTCAGTGGAACGAAATTGTATAAATTCCCGAATACCATGTGGTGAATTCGAACATTCAGTAATTTATAGCTGGGTATCCATCGCTGATCATTCCAACTCGGTAGAATGTTGCCATATATCATACCAGCTGTAGTCTGCCTTTTGGCGATTTCAGAAGGTAAAACTAATTTTTTGTATATCCAATTCCTATCATAACTTTCCTTTCAACAATTACATTAATTAATAGTTCCAACAGTGATTCAAGATAACACAGTTGAATCTTTCCGTACTTCCACGCACATAGAAATATATTTGCGTACCGTTGATATATTATGAAATTATTATCCCAATTTCAGACGCCCACGCTGGGGTGCTGAAACAATATGAGGATGTCTCGACCAATGTGACGAACCAAATATCATTCTTCCTCTTCACTAAGTAATATTCGTTCATGTTCATTACATGGAAATAAAACTCGACAAAATTAATATCGAAATAATATTCTTCCAGTCAGAATAAAGAAGCAGCCTACCGACTGAAATACGGCGATGACGACAACTATTCCCAAAGTCCATTCGATTCCAAAGATCCAACAATTTTCTTCATTCATGGCTTCGGTGGAAGAGCACAGGGTACATCTGCCCGAACAATTAAAAATGGTAAAAAAATTGAATAGTTCTACAAGTGTTCAATGCATCTCCATGGCGGACATCACTCAAGCTTTCACTATTTCCAGCTTATCTTGAATTTGGCAATTTCAACATCATTCTTGTTGATTGGCAATCGCTTGCCGTGATGCCGTGGTATGGTGATGCTATCAGAAATAGTGCAATTGTAGGAAAGTACACCGCTACGATGGTCAAATGGTTAGAAGCCAAAGGGGCATTATCAATACCAGCGCTTCATGTCATTGGATTCAGCTTGGGAGCTCACGTCGGCGCATTCGTCGGTGAAGAACTCGCCAAACTTCAAACAGAACAAGTCAGTGCTACTTTGATTACTCATTCATATTCATTATTGATTCTGATATTGTAATTTTTACGATAACTATTATCAGATTGGTAGAATAACTGGTCTGGATCCAGCTGGCCCAGCATTCGATAAATTTTCTATCCAGAGTAACGGTCTCGGACAAGAAGATGCTGCATTCGTTGATGTTATCCACACGAATTCTCGGTTTCTCGGTCTACATATAGCTATCGGACACGCCGATTTTTATGTAAATTATGGACGGGCCCAACCGGGTTGCGGAACTTTTTCAATCAAATGCAGTCACTATCGTGCGTGGGAGTATTATGCCGAATCTCTCAAAAACCCCTGTGGATTCCCAGCTGATACTTGTGCAACATGGAAGCCAGTCGTGAGTGGCTGTAACCGAGATGAAAATATTCTAATGGGAGTTGGTACAAGTAAAAGCACTAGGGGAATATTTGTCGTTGAAACGAATAAACGAGCACCATTTGCTAAGGTTTCTGTCAATCTTGATGATATTGTCCTTACGCAACTGAAGTCAGCTGAGAACGATCATCACCTTTATACCATCGCTCAAGAAACGGAGCTTGGAGTAGCAAACTTGGCTCACTATTGTTCATTGAATGATACAAAAGTCGAGGAAAATGTCGCCATTGAGCTTAATTTACTCGACAATAGTAGTGAAAGCGGACCGATTTACGTGGATGACCATTCGTTATACCTTACTGTTGATGGCGGTAAAGATTGATCCTGCAACATCATCAGTGTTCAAATTGATCCAACAACTGGCGGACTTTTGATTTCAACACTTAATTAGTGCTTTTGACGCATAATAAATTCCGTATTATCCAATGAGTTTTTTATCATTATGACTCTTTATTTTGCTCCGACTTATTAATAACCACAGATAGACACATGTTCTTTCATTCCCCAAATCAAATTATTACCATCCCTTATTTCAGAATGAAGAATGAAATAGGAAAGTACACAACAGCTGCATAATTCAAAGAATTGAATATTCTGTATTAAGCAATGAAAATACATAACTTCTATGAAAGTTAATAATCATAAAGTTATGGTGAATTCATATCACAATCACAATTCCATATAACGATTATGAAACAATACATACATGGTATTTATATTGAAACTAGCTGACATTGCCACTAAATAACAAAACAAGTGTGTGTGCGAGGACACAGTTACCATCCTGACCTTCGGTGGAACAAAACCACGTAAATTCTCAAATAATCCATCTTATCTGAGATGGATTCATAATATACTACAAGTAAAAACACGATTCATCGATAAAGTTGTGAAAATAAATATATACAAGTAGATTATAGTTCGTGTAAATAAGTATAGTTCGTTTAAACAACAATTGTGATAAATATGTAAAATTAAATTTCATAACGATGACGATGATTTCACATAACTAGCAACTTTTTTCGTTTACCCCAAGTTATTGATCGACAAAGAAACAATATAATACGGCGGTGCAATAGAGTGGATATGATTAAAAATTGATCCCAAAGTAACGTAACCCATTTGCGATTCGTTGAAGTAAAATATTCGTACTTTTAAATTCTGATGATTCAGTGAGAATTTTCGTCCGTGAGTAATACAAATAGTTGAATACAAATATCTTATAAATGTTGACTCGAAAGTAAACTGGAAGTTATAACAGCATTATCATCGAACAAGACTTTAGACTAAATTCATAACAATCCCAATTGCGAAATAGCACTACTCAAACGAATGAATCTGAAGTTGTTCATTTAATACTCACAGAAAAATTCATATTTGATTGAATAAAATATCCGAATAATTACTGAAACATATTTCACTTTCATATTGTAATTCTTATCCAGTTGACTTTCGAGTCGGTGAGTCCTAGGTGCTGTCGAGTGAATTCATCAATTGACTTGCCACTGTAACAATTTGAATAATTCAATAAATTCATAGAAAGGGAAGAATATCCAGGCAAAATTCATGGAAGACTTTACTTTTAATGGATTTTCACCAGTGCCGGCAGACGCAAACTGTTCTTCACGTTGTTCTCGTTCCGCAGCTAATTGTTGTTGACGTCTCACAGCATCCACATTACCAATTCCACGTTTTTCTTGTTCTGTTCGTCTTTTTTCAGCAGCTTCTACTTGCTGTTGTCTCCGAGTTTGCTATGATTACAGAATGTCAAAAATTTCTATAAATAATAATAGACGTACAATATCTTGCCACATTTTTTGAATAGTAGATGGCTATTACTCCTGTTAACATTTCTCGTGTGGAGTGAGATTATAATAATAATTATTGAAATAATAACATTAGAATAGATCAATGTCAATAATGATCTCTAACCACAACAATCATGACTCACCATGTCAGGTGTTAAATCCTCATATGAAGTCGATCCTTTGCAACAAGACGTACAAATAGAAAAAACGTTACCCATTTTCAACAATCTTCGCTCTTGAATTATTAGCACTATAAGGAGACGTATAGGATAGTTCACGATGAAATATAAAAAATACAATCGGAAATAATCTGAATGTCGAGTGGAAATTATGCGCTGCTTATATACGTCACTATTGGAATACACAGCTGATGAGTTTCTGCTTGTCTTTTATTTATTTTTTGTTATTCATTATTTTGGTCCAATTTTCTCATCGAGTGAACTTTCTATACTTTATATAATTCATGACTAAAATATTGTGCTGCCATCTTACCCATATGTTCAATGTAAAGGCGGGAGTATTCATGTTTGTAACAAAAAAATGCTCCATTTTTTCTGTTGAAATGTGGTAATTTAGCTTTCGAACAAACAGTTTGATTCGCGAAGAAGAGTGGAGGCGAAAAGTTCAGATGTGGATTAATAGGGACCGCGCATGTAGATCGCCATGCCCTCGCGTGGCTATATTTCCAAACATTGTAGTGGAACTCATATGACTTATACGTGTTAAGCACATTATTTATATTTTGATTAAACTAATAGACGAATTATATCAACTGTTTTCATCAAAAATATTCTGTTGTATTCGCAGTTGTTTGAATACTTCATGTCTCGATGTTGGAGAAGTTGCGAAAGTAGAAGTTTATCGTTTTTCCTGAGAGTACACTCAATACTGCACATATCACACTGAAACGTAATCGATGAATGAGGGCTGTAAAGGATTACGTATAAGTAATAGAAAAATAGAAAATATTTAAATATCGAAGATGTATAATGACTTAGCGAATTGAACGTAAAGATAATTAGTTTGTAGTTGAACACGAAAATTGATAACTGAATAGGAAATATCTGTAATGATAAACAAATATTGAAGTGAATAATTGTAAAAATTGAAGGTAAAAATAACTGAAAAAAATTGATAAAGACATATTTTATTTCAACTGAAAAATGATTTTTACTCTTAATCTCAATCATAGATAAATATATTCATTTGTTCCACATTGAAAGCGACATTTGCTATACGTAAGTATAATCTACATATCTTTTTATTGTAATTTATGTATTTTCAGATAATATTAATCTTTGGGGATGATCACGGAAATAAAATTTCTCTGAATAAGACACTAATTTAATTACCAGATCATTATCACGCTTGATCTTTGAAAGAAGACCGCGTTCCGGAGCATAAATAAACAAATCACAGAATGCAATATTTGCCACATATATTTGTAACTGGACTTTGATATGAATGATTATGTTTCAATTGCAAACCATTTTTGTCTAATTTCAAATATTTAAGATTGATTACGTGCGATGTTTCTTCATAAATCGGTTTATTTCTATACGAATATGGGCACTTTATTTCAAGAAGACGTTTTCCCCAAATTTCCACAAATTATAAAATACATTTATTGTTACAATTTCATTTATACTTACTGTTATTTTGACAGAATAAGTATTAGATATGATGGTTTGAACTACTACACTACCAGTGATTGCCACTGAGTAATTTGAATTATCTCTTTCAATCACATTTAATACGTGTCCGGATTCAAATAATTTCTGTTTATTTTTGCATAATTTTGACCAAGAAAATTATCATGAACAACAGGACAACATTCAAATTTAATTATTTTTTGCATTCTTTCATTCATTTTCATATGTTCGTTTCATTATTTTCATCACAATAGTTTGGAAACTTGACAACAGAGGCCCCCAGAGTCAGTGAAAGTGCTGCCTCTACAGTTGATGCACGATCCCTATAGCGTTTGCTCTACACACTGGGAACGAAGAATTTCACACAAATTTCGCGTTTCTCATCGCATTGAGAACAAAATTTCAGATTTCTGATTAGAGATTCCGTTCTCTGACGGAATTCCTTGATAATACAGAGAGCGTTGTGACCAACCGTTCCCGAGTACACAACAGGATAATACATGAAGCGCATGCGTATATAAATTTGAATGAAAAAGCGTACTGAACGCATGCGCTCTCAAGTTGATGGGAGTACTTCGAAGTAGGGGAAGATAATTGAAGCGGATAATGCTTTCGTCAGTTCAACAGCGTGGTTCAGTGTGGTCGGTGTAGTCGTTGGATTAATATGGTTATTTATACTGCAGGTGACAACTTTTGATAAACAATGTATTCAATTTGTAAAAGTACTCATCCCGCTACCGGGGTTGAGCATGCAATCACATGCAATTTCTTCAATCGAACGGAGAAATGTTTGGTTGTCGCTGGTGCGAATGTGATTCGGGTATTCAGATTGATACCCGATGTGGAAACGGCGAAAAAAGAGAAATTTCTTGATATACGATCACCAAAAATGAAATTGGAATGCTTGGGGCAGTATAATGTTCATGGTAATGTCATGTCATTGCAAGCAGTAACATTAGTTGGATCACAAAGAGATTCGTTACTTCTGAGCTTTCGCGATGCGAAGTTGTCAGTTGTTGAATATGACTTGGAGACACATGATCTACGCACTGTTTCATTGCATTATTTTGAAGAAGAGGAAATGAGAGATGGGTGGACGCATCATCATCACATTCCAATGGTTCGCGTTGATCCTGATGGACGATGTGCAGTCATGTTGATATATGGCAAAAAATTGGTAGTTCTGCCATTTAGGAAAGATCCAACAATTGACGATGGTGATTTACTTGAATCGACGAAGGCAAGTGGTACGAATAAAACTCCAATTCTTTCATCGTATATGATTATCTTGAAGAATCTGGAAGAAAAAATGGATAATATTATTGATCTGCAATTTCTTCATGGCTATTATGAACCAACTCTTCTGATATTATATGAACCAGTACGCACATTTGCTGGAAGAATTGCAGTAAGACAAGACACATGTGCTATGGTTGCAATATCGTTAAATATTCAACAGAGAGTGCATCCAATTATTTGGTCTGTATCAAATCTGCCATTCGATTGTTGTCAAGCTGTGCCTGTGAAAAAACCATTAGGTGGTACTCTTATCATGGCAATGAACTCTCTGGTCTATTTAAATCAAAGTATCCCACCTTATGGTGTCTCACTCAACAGTTTGAGTGACACTAGTACCAATTTCCCGTTGAAACCACAAGAAGGTGTCAAAATGAGTTTGGAAGGTGCACAAGTTGCATTTATATCGAGCGATCGTTTAGTGATTTCATTGAAGAGTGGGGAATTATATGTTCTATCATTATTTGCTGATAGTATGAGATCAGTGCGCGGTTTTCATTTTGATAAAGCCGCTGCAAGTGTTTTGACTTCGTGTGTGTGTTTATATGAAGAAAATTTCCTTTTTCTTGGTTCACGTCTGGGAAACTCTTTGCTTCTTCGCTTTACTGAAAAAGAATCAGAGCCACAACCAAGCGCCAATGAAATTGAAATTGTTGAATGCGAAGATGAGACCGGTGAAACACCTGCGAAAAAAGTTAAACAGGACTTACTTGGTGATTGGATGGCGTCCGATGTATCAGATATCAAAGATCCCGAAGAGCTCGAAGTGTATGGCAACGAAATACAGACTTCTATGCAAATAACATCATATATTTTTGAAGTGTGTGATAGTTTACTCAACATTGGTCCTTGTGGAAATATATCAATGGGTGAACCCGCATTTTTATCGGAAGAATTTTCTCATAACATTGATCCTGACGTGGAACTTGTTACAACGTCTGGTTTTGGGAAAAATGGGGCATTATGTGTACTTCAACGTTCAATTCGTCCACAAGTTGTGACGACATTTGAGTTGCCTGGCTGTCAGGACATGTGGACAGTAATTGGTCCACCCAATGTTGATAATGTGGGCAAAGAGACTGATGGAGCACATGCCTTCTTAATCCTCAGTCATGAAGACTCATCGATGGTTCTGCAAACAGGTCAAGAGATCAACGAAGTTGATCAGAGCGGATTTAGTACTCAGGGCACTACCATTTTTGCTGGGAATATCGGCAGCAATAGATTTATTATCCAGGTGACACAAATGGGTGTACGCTTGATGCAGGGAACCGAACAACTACAGCATATGCCAATGGATTTGGGTTGTCCAATCGTCCAAGTGAGTTGTGCTGACCCATACGTTGTACTTCTCGCTGAGGACGGTCAGGTAATTCTGTTGACGCTACGGGAGGGCCGGGGAACACCTAGGCTCAATGCTGAACGAGCTAATCTACTTTTCCGCCCACAAATTGAGACTCTATGTGCATATCGAGATGTTAGTGGTCTTTTCACGACCCAAATGCAAGAAGACCAAGAGATTGATAGTCCTGAGCAAGATAAAAATTCAGCTGAGGCATCCACAGTCACAAATGTCGACAATGAAGATGATTTACTCTATGGTGACGCACCAGCATTCCAAATGCCGGTACTACCACCGCCGAAAGCACCTGAAGGAGCTACGAAAAAGCATCCTTGGTGGCAAAAATATCTTCAAGAAATTAAGCCAACTTATTGGCTGTTAGTTTATCGTGACAGTGGAACACTCGAAATTTATTCATTGCCTGATCTTCATTTGTCGTATTTGATCCGCAATTTCGGTGTCGGACAACCCGTACTCCATGATAGTATGGAATCAACAACTCTTCTCTCATCTCAAGTGAATGAACAACCAAACCCTGAACTACAAGTCCGTGAAATTTTGATGGTTTCCTTGGGTCATCACGGAAATAGAGCGATGTTGCTTGTCCGTTTGGATACTGAAATTCAAATGTATCAGGCATATCGTTTCCCGAAAGGACACTTGAAAATGCGTTTCAAAAAAATTGAACATGGAATTATACCTGGCCAAACACGACTGGATCCAAAAGAAGAAGGTGCACCGCGGGAATCAACCACACGTGTCACAATGATGAGATATTTTAGTAACATCGCTGGTTACAATGGTGTTTTCATTTGTGGTGATTATCCTCATTGGATATTTTTAACTGGTCGTGGAGAGTTACGAACACATCCCATGGGAATTGACGGACCAATAACTTCATTCGCCGCATTCAACAATGTCAATTGTCCTCAAGGTTTTCTCTATTTCAATAGAAAAGAAGAATTGAGGATTTGCGTTTTGCCAACACATTTATCATATGACGCACCTTGGCCAGTTAGAAAAGTTCCACTTCGCTGTACACCTCATTTTGTTACTTATCATGTTGAGAGTAAGACTTACTGTGTCATCACAAGTACTTCAGAACCACTGAAGAGTTATTACCGATTCAATGGTGAAGATAAGGAATTTACAGAAGAGGAGCGATCAGATAGATTCCTCTTCCCAACCCAAGAACAGTTTAGTATCGTTTTATTCTCACCTGTTTCATGGGAAACAATTCCAAACACTCGGATCGAATTGGACCAGTGGGAACACGTTACATGTTTGAAAAATGTTTCACTGGCGTACGAAGGAACACGATCTGGTCTCAAAGGATATATCGTTCTCGGAACAAATTATAATTATGGCGAGGATATTACTAGCAGAGGAAGAATTTTGATTTTTGATATCATTGAAGTAGTACCCGAACCCGGACAACCACTCACCAAAAATAGATTTAAACAAATTTATGCTAAAGAACAAAAGGGTCCAATCACAGCAATAACTCAAGTATCAGGGTTTCTTGTCTCTGCAGTTGGACAAAAAATATACATTTGGCAATTAAAGGACAATGATCTCATTGGTGTGGCTTTCATTGACACACAAATATATATTCACCAAATGTTGAGTATTAAAAGTTTGATTCTTGTGGCGGATGTTTATAAATCCATCAGTTTGCTACGTTTTCAAGAGGAATATCGGACGTTGTCACTGGTTAGTCGCGACTTCAGACCCGCTGAAGTGTACACAATTGAATATTTGATTGATCATACGAATTTGGGATTTTTGGTTGCGGATGGTGAAAGTAATGTGGCATTGTTCATGTATCAACCAGAATCACGTGAGAGTTTAGGTGGACAAAAGCTGATAAGAAAAGCAGATTTTCATCTAGGCCAGAAAGTTAATACGTTTTTCAGGATAAAATGTAAATTAACTGATCCAGCGAACAGCAAAAAATACTTCGCTGGTGCTGATAAACGCCATGTAACAATGTATGGTGAGTAATGAAAATTTGTCGAATGATCAGCATTAAAAATTTGTAGAATAGAAAACAATTGTTGAAATATTTTACTGATATTCATTGTGATTCTTCCAGCTACTCTGGATGGTGGTCTCGGATATATTTTACCTGTGCCAGAAAAAACGTACCGGAGGTTACTCATGTTGCAAAATGTTCTGGTTACCCACATTTCTCACATTGCTGGATTAAATCCAAAAGCCTATCGAACATATACAAGTCATGTACGGATGCAGGGAAATCCAGCGCGGGGTATCATTGACGGAGATCTGGTTTGGAAGTACATACAATTACCTAACAATGAGAAGGCAGAGGTTGCCAAGAAAATTGGTACGCGCGTGTCAGAAATAATTGAAGATATTATTGAAATTGATCGGCAGGCGGCGCATTTCTAGTTCTAATTCTTTTTGTGATACAGAAATACAACTGAAGCATTGTGTATATATCATGTACGGATAATGAATTTGTGTTCTCAAATGGATATGAAAAAAGCGATATAAAGCAATTATCAATTGTTTTTAAAGATGTCCCTATACATGAATTTGTACAGCATACGTTTATAAATCTATTTAGTGTTTTCTCATATATTCTTTCCTCTTTCTGAAATAACATGAACAACGAGTATTTTTATACTGTATTACAAACAATTCTGATACAGTGTGTACAGAGTTTTAAGACATTTGTAGATATGTTTTCTGAATGAACCTATTTTTCGAAAATATATCAATCATATCCTAATTCCAAGTCGTTTTTTATTCTTCATGCTTCCTATACTATTCAGCGATATGAAGTTTATTTATAAATATCCGACATGAATGTAACCAGCTCAGATGGTGGATCAATAGCATTCTTCAAACAGCAATCACGACGTAATATTTTGAGGCGGAAATCTTCTGTCTATGATCTGTCAGGCGGTAAGAATTATTGATTTAACAAGATTTCATGGTATCGTAGCTACCTCTATTCCAGATCTGTTAATGTCCATCGTTCGAAAGTTTGTAATTTCCTATAATAATTTTAATCACTTCCATCCCGTTAATATAATTTCAATTCGATATTTACCATAAAACAATCTTAATGCAGTGTCTGCGTCGTTAGAGCCTACGCAATTGGAAAAGAGGATTTCAGATGCATTCGATGTATTCGACAATGCACGAAGTCACGAAGTCGATGTGCGAGAATTGGGAACAATAATAAGATCACTAGGTAAAAAAAAAAGTGAAGCATTTTAATGAATATCGTTCGCTGGAATTATGAAACGGTCGATGATTCCAAATAGGATGTGTCATTACTGAAGCCGAACTGCAAGAAATTCAAGTTGAAGTTGAGGATGTAGAGAACAATTGTGTGACACAAGAAAGATTTGTAGCGTACATGTCCAAAGCCATACGTGAACAAAAGTGAGATATTCACATATTTTTCAAAATTATCAACATCTTCGGAAGCTGGAATTTCATTCCATTGATCATAGATTCAAACCGGCTGATCCTGAAGATTTACTACGCGCTTTCCAACTTCTTGATCCTGAAAATAATGGCTATATTATGCGCGCTGACATGGAGAAGGCAATGATGGAACTTGGTGAACCTTTCACCAAAGACGAAATTGATGAAATGATGGCAATTGCGTGCGATCCCGAAACCAATAAGATTAATTATGAACACTACATCAATTCTCTGATAGTAAGACGCTTGAATTTTACTGCAATAGTTTTCCACTTACTTATCATTCTTAGATTAAAGTGCCTCCAGAGAAAAATGTTTATATGATCGCTGAAGAAATGAACATCGCAAAGTCACTTAACAGACAATCGCAAATTAGAATTAACTGAGGATTCAATTCAGCTAGTTGAAAATTATACGTTTATTGTCATCACTGCCATATAAAAATTTTAAATATGGATGATACATAAATAACAAAGGTACCAAACACCTCAATATATCTCATCGCGATAACAGCTATATCACATTATCTTTCTACCACGACAGGTCATGAATCCTATTTATAACTTGGAAAATTTCGGAATGTCCCCTTTTGTTGCTTGAGCTGCAGCTGCATTGAGAAAGTCTTCACTTTGTAGCATCGTTTGATTTTGATGTCGCTATAGAATTATAACGAGTTTTAATGTAAAAAATTTTCAGGTGGATTGAATTATACGCAGCTATCACTGCAATTTGAATTACCATATAATCCATTCCGTCTTGGACCGAATGATCTCTGGAATAAATCAGACCTTTCTTCGTAGTCTGCACTGCTACAGGACTCTTTCGAGAAATCTCTTCAGCAAGTGCTAAACTTTCAGTGAATAATCTGTGGGAATTGACGTTTATCAATGATTTGATGTTGCAAATAATTTATATTGAATATTGTGGAAAATCTTTTCATGACAATATAGAAAATCCCATGCCGTGTGAGCCTGGTTGTTCTTACGTTTCTTCGTCTTTGAAGAGTCGATTGACCAATCCACATTGGAGAGCTTCATCAGCTGTTACCTTGCGAGCTGTGAAAGCTAATTCTCTGACCAAACTTTGAGATCCAATAATTTTTGGTAGCCATTGCAATGCACCAGTATCGGCAGCAAGTCCAACGTCCACTTCTTTAACTGAAAACCAAGCGCTCGCTGAACAATAGCGAATATCTGCAGCACAGACCATCTCTAAGGCACCTCCTAAACAAGTCCCATGGATAGCAGCAATTACTGGTTTTGGACACTAAATGAGAACAATCCAATGAATTTTATATCTGACACGTTGCTGGTTATTTGCAACTGACCTGTTCTATACGAAGGAATGAGTTTTGATATGTTCTTATTTTTTTCTCCAAAACTTTACTTTTCCTGGCAACATCATCATGTTGTGCTATTTCTTGACCCATACCCAATGCATCTTGCAAATCAATTCCGGCGCTGAAACATTTACCTGCTCCAGTTAATACAACAACTCTACAATTTGGAGATTCACCAAGTTCTTCAAAACATTCTCCGATTTCCCTGGAATACATCAGCGAAATGACCAATTTATTCATTCAGTCACGCAATCGGAAAAATTGTAGAGATACTACCACGTAGATAACCAACATACTTCCACATAGTGTTGTTCAGTGCATTCAATTTGTTTGGACGATTCAACTGCACTTGAAAAACGAATTCCTTAGGATTAGTCACAGCGAGTGTTTCATATTTCGATGTCATCGTTGACGCACCTCTGAGAATCTTCGATCCTACAGAATGAATATCAAAATTAGGTCGTTCTGCTTCATCACAGATGGATATGAAAAAAAAATATAAGAACACTCCAATGACAATATTTGAAAATATCTACCGGCAGCTGTTCTGTTCATCACCGTGAATAATTTTGAGATATTAATCATATTTTTTCCTATGATGATACGATAAATCAATTTGCATCTACTTAATCGACGCTTGAATTCTAGATGAATATTTCAACAAAGACACATAAATGATTATTGTAAACTATCGATTAACAATGACTTTTCTAATCACTTCTAGTTTTGAAAATTATGTTTGGATCATACGTAGATATCAAAGTCCAATTCACCAGTATGATTTATATCTGCATACGCGTATATAGGAACGTACAAATTTCAATAGTTGGTACTCTCGGGATGAAGAATTCGACGGCGAAAATATTAATGATATTCAAACTGCACAAAACAAGAGCAAAGTCAATGATTGAATATTGGAGCATGGCTTTCTCTGGCAAGTGCTCTTTATCGTCACCTTTTGAGACTTCCAATTTTTCATCATCTTCATTTGTGAACTGATTGCCCTGAAAATGTGGTCTCCTAAAATGTAGATAGATATTTATTTCATTGTATGCTCTGTTGAGCTTTTACAATTTCCATACAACAACAACTCACTATTAATATTATTATATGTATAAATATATC
>JABMBR010003751.1:0-27144 GCA_018881525.1 Meteorus sp. PSUC_FEM 10030008
TTTTTTTTTTCATACCGATGCATCACGGGTTATATATTGACATTTGCCTTGCGCTTCTGTTTTACACTCTTCAGTTGGGGTTGACAGTGGATTCCACCCTAACTTTAACTGTTGTGTACCGGGGGGTTCCATCATCGAGAGAGTGAAATAAGGGAGAGGATGATATTATGCAGAAGTATACGTGTAGGGATTAGTTGGTGAAGTAAAAAATAAAAAAAGAGGGAAAAACCAAGTGCGTGGGACATGTACAAACATGCACTACCACCCCTATCTCTCGAGCGTGGATTTATTTTACCACGCGACACGGATATTTCTGTTAATGGTGTAGGTGTGAAGGTGAATCAGGATCTCCCGAGTGTTGATAGTGGGTTATATTGTCGCATTATATGAATATGAGAGTGTATGTTGACACATATGTGAATAGGTAGTGTTTATACACGCATATACTCGTTGGGATGCTGAAGGCAACCATATAGTGGAGAGATTTCCCTGAATACAGAAGGGAATTAGACCGTAATTGTGTACGCGTGCATCGTCCGACAGTGGAGGGCTTTCCTTGTCACATTTACTGGTAAATATCCTTGTTTATGTGTATATATGGTTCTACTATGTATTCCATATTGGGTTTATATGTTTAAGATTCACATTTTGGAGATGAAAAAAAATATACCACAAATTTTCTTTGGATTATTTTACTTTCATCATTTATCAAAAGTTGAAACTGAGGGTGAATTTTGTGTCGTTGAATGGATTTTAAAACTTGTGTTCGATATTTATCGAATTAATATTTGTGATATGGAGGGACGAGTTGATAAATTCTTAATGTCTGATGCGTCGGAAAATTAGAAGAAGATTTTTAGGTTTCGTTCAGTTTTCAGAGTAATTTTCTTATGTGAATTGCTAATTTTTTTCATGGAGATAAACGTTTTTTTGAAATTGATTGAGAAAGTAGAAAGAACATTTGGTACAAGTGAAGCATCTCACGAAGGAGCTACGCTAATTGTAGTATTGATTAAAAAGTGGTTATTCACACCTTTTTGTGGTAGAACTCCATCGAGTTAATTTCCATTACGAAATAAATCAGAGTATTCACGTCAATACTTGAAATTAGATGAGATGAATGACGGTATATTCGTAGAATATATTTTGCTTAATAAGATAATTGGATAAAAATTGCGAACGTTTCATGTGGAAGTGAACAAAGGGAGGCGCAATTTGATTGATTGGAGTATTGAAAAAATGGAGGAGAATATATCATGTCATGAATTTCGATCGATCAGAGCAGTAATGAACAGGAAAAATTTGAGAAATGATGTTTTTTACAGAGAAATTTTGCTGCATCGAAAAATTCTAGAATATTTTTCGTTCCGTTTGTCGTTTCTTGCTTCTCTTCTTTCTGAACTTGGTACAACCGTATAATTGAATTTCGTGCGCGATGGGCGCGTAAAAAAAAATCAATTCTGCTTCGCACTGACAGACGCGTGCGCAGAATGAATCATTGTGATTTTTTATGTGCGTGTATATGCGTAAGTGCACGTATAAAATTTTCATTGTGAATTGTGTTATGAACAGTAACCGCTGCAGATTCACGGTGGAAAACTGCTGTTCTGAGGTTGCAGTGTACTCGCTGCCGATAAAAAAGAATCAGCCGGTAACGAGTTTCCTCTGAGGGAAAATTTATTTTGCATGTAGTTAATACAGATTTCTTCATTTTTATTTTCTCGTGTTGTTATATATATTGGATGAATTCTTCATTGTCGACACATTTCGACCACAGGTTCATGAAAAAGATCTCTGTCTCTAAAACATTGTGACATTTTTAATTTCTACAAATTTTAATTTCGAAGATTGAACATTTCCTGAATATATTTTTCATCCTCATGATTTTTCCTTCTTGTTACAGCACTTATATCACCTGCAAACTGGAGATGGAACATTCAGAGAGCGAGGAAGGGGTCGAGGAAAAGGTGCAACAAGAGTGAGTAACATTTTCGAATTTTTAATTTTCAATTTCTATGCTTTCAAGAAAGAAAATTTTATTCTTTGTCAAACATGTTTTTCTGCAATCCGAATATTCCCTTGTACTGATACAAACTGGGAATCACAAGTAATGTGAGTGTATGGGTTCCGTAACCACCGCAGAATAAATCTTCGCATGTGGTTGAATGCGAAAAAAAAAAAATCTGGCTGATCGCAGATAAAATTTCATGAATTTATAATAACCAACTTGGTTTATTGATCGTTCCTCGGTACACCAAACTCTTCACCGCCATGTTTAAAGTTCCGTCACAACCACAAGCTGTGTTTGATAATGTTCCATGCAACTATCCCATCATGCACATTTATATACACAAAATTACTTTTATCTCTCCCCCTTCCCCTCTCCACTTAGTTTCCATCCTTCATCAACAGTTTTCACACTCAGCCATTCTCAATAGTCTGTAATAAATTGTAAAATTTTATTCTTCCATCTGTTCATTAAATTTCATCACTCCAATCAACAATACAGCAATTTTGTACCTCATTGATGATTTCGTGAAATGAAATCACATTCATTACATAGAAAAATAACAGCACCAGCGAACCACTGACGCGAAATTAAGCCCAGCGCACATAAATATAAACAATATATATTCATTAGTGTGAGTGTAATTTAATTTCGTTCATGAGAAAGAGAAAAAAAAATGAAATTACCCGTAAAAATGTAACATCGAGAGTGAAATAAAATGAAGTACTTTTTCAGCATGTATTTGTAAATTATGCGTATACGAGTTTTCACAGAGTTGATGTTTTATATATTCTCATACATAACCAACCAGTCTCAGACAACGAAATAAATTTTTCTATCTCGCGGCTTTCTAATGGATATTAAAACTTTCCCCATGAGAAATAAAAAAAAATTACTCGGACAAAAGAAGTACATGATAACATTTTGCATCAGTAATTTTTTAATTTCACTCTCACTCTTTACCACCCCACATTTCACACATGTATCAGAAATTATCACACGTGAGATGAGATTTGTTATTACGGAATTGGATAACGACTTGGAATGAGGGTTAATTCTACATTCACATGTACAACCCTCGATTTTCAACATGAGAAATAAGCGGTGGATGACACGCTATTGTCAAGTGTGTAAAGACGTATTAACCGCACGCAGAATTGTACTGACTATGACTGCGCACATGTGTATAGGAATATACATAATACGTAACCACCGTTAGTAGGGGTTGTTGCGGATATACTGTATATACATGGATATGTTTCCAAAAGAGGAATGCCGGAGGGTGATGTAATATGTTCTCTACATATCATTAATACAAACCTCTCGCCCGCTCTCATTCTCTGCAACTTGTTGCCCGTGCTATTAATAAATGATGTATACATATATTCACACACGTATCTGCAATCGGATAAAATTGTCATAGGGATGATAATACGACACACAATGGCATGTGTATTAATTATTAATTCAATGATGCATTCAACTCTGTAAACCATTGCCAGATCATATTCATTCATGAATCAATCGATATGTGTGCGACGAATTTTTAATCAGCTTTAATAATTCGAAAGGTTTTTGTGACGTAGCTGGAAACCTGATGAAAAATGTGGAGGGATTTTCTGCTGGTAATTTATATAGGAAGTGATTAAAAATTTCATCAATTTAATGTTGCGTTATGGTGATTAGAGAATTTGTAAGTCGTCCTTTCGAAATTTTGCACGAGTGTGAGATATTGCAAGACCATGGAATGTCCCTCTTGCATGGGAATTATAATATTTCTCACAATGTCTAATAAAAGTACCTCCTGTTATCCTATCTCAAAATTAATCTCATTAAACGAAAGAACTGTCCTCCCTTTTTCACAAATGTCTGTCCTTCAGTTGATAAAATAGAAATCTCTGGTCACCACTAGGGATTCCCTGAATAGTGTGGTGGGGGAGCGTCGTAATGTTGGTCCGGAAAACAGTACTCAACGCCAAACATTTACCAGGAAAATATACGGAAATACAGAAAAAAAAAGAAATAAAATCTCCCGTCGTGTGACGATAATGGTATGTTTGTACAACGTCCATTTGGATTTATGAAACGACTGTGAACACGTTCAATTTATATATAGCAAGTTCTTTCGACTGTGAACAGGTAATACAGACCTCACTCACTGTCGAAACATCTTTCTTGTCGTATAAACAGCACGTTAAGGAGAGAACACGAACGGTGGTGTGCAATTGACGCGCCGCGACTTTGCTGTACAGCGTCGGTGGCGCTATAGCTCCTCCGGGATTTGGGAGGGTGTAAAGAGGGATAAAGAGAAGGCGGGTATGATTGTCGACCAACCGGTGCCCCGCTGCTCAGACGAAGACACAAAGTGTGAGACAACAGAAAGTGTGAGTGAGGTTCAGTGGAGGGAGCATCGCCGCCAATATATATAGCGATGATGGCGGTGGGTGGAGTGCTGTGTGAGACCGGTGGGGTATCACCGCTGATAGCACCAAAAGAGATGGAAATATAGCGAGCGAGAGTGAGTGAATGGTAAACAGAGATAGCGAATGAGGGGTGAATCAGAAAGAGAGAGTGATAAAGTATAACAGAGGTGGCACGCGCGGAGAATAGTCGCGTTTTCTCTGGCTCATGTACCAGACGCACTCTCTCGTGCGCCCTGACAAGTCGCGCGTTCAAATCGTGCGAATCACACTACCCACATATAGAAATACTTTGCAAGCGTATCCGTAAACACTCGCGCTTTGTATACCATTCATTCAGAATTCTCTTCAAGTAATAGTTCGCGCGTTTCAAAGTAAACGAAATTTTATTTTTATTCTTTCATTTCTCGAGATATTCACTTTGTGAATGTGAATAGAAAGAGAAGCGAATCAGATTTTTTACCACGCCATACGTTAATTTTTTGTACTTTGTTGATATTTGTAGAAGAGAAGACTGAGGGAGAAAAAATTCAGATGCAAAGCGTTTTAATGATAAATAAACAGTAATAAATTGTACAAAGCTCATTCGCGTGTTTATATACAAAGCCGGGGAATTCACATAAAATATTGCATTGTGATAGAACGTTTGATTGTGTTACATGTATGTATTATATTAATGCGGGAATTCGCTGGATAAAGGGGAGAAGGGTGAGGAAGCAAGAGGAAACGATATACGCGAGTTGGAAGACGAGAGAACGCGAAAAGGAAGGAAAAACGAGAGAGGAGAGTGTGGTGGCGGCGGAGGCGGTAGTGGTGGAATTATAGAGAAGAGAAGAAATACAAGAGAGGAAAAGGGAGGAGGACGCAGGGCGAATTGTGAGGGAGAGACGAGTGTAGAGAAGAGCGCAGCAGAGGCAGCAGCACACACGAGGGGCCATCGAACGTGAAGAGACTTGTCGTGTAACCGTTCGCCGGTGATGAACTCGTGAGAGCAATTCAAATGTTCAATAATTTTCAATATAAATTTCAAAACGACGAATTTATTGTATTGTTCAATTGCTCAGTGAACAAATTATATTGCTATTGCATGCGATATATTTACACAATTTTATTATTAAATATATACATGAATGTATCATGTGCTTCCGTTGTGTTGTAATAACGTTGGAATAACAATTTCATGTTAATTCAGTGTTTTCGGTAATAAATATATGTATTTAAGCATATATAGTCGTGTTTAGCCGCGAGTGTGCAAGCATCAAGAGGAGTTGTATAGCGTTGGCCGGGACGGGAATCGATTTTCCCGCGACGAGACTCAACAACGACGTCGGCGACGACGACAACGTCGATGTGAGGAAGAGGTGAGCGTGTACCTCCTTCGCTTTGGTTCCTTCCCCACGCAACGCCATTGTGACTTCTAAAACTCTCGTCGCGACGATAAAGAGTGCAGCGTTGCGACATCATTCATAATTTTATGTTTTTATTTTTTTCCCGGTAACTTTTTTTTTACATTTCACTCACGTTCGAACTGACAATTTTTCTTATTCATTCTTCGATTGTATTGTTGAATGGAAATGATTCTAATTTTTTTTTTAAGCTAATTTAATTTCGTTTCGTTTATTTTTTTTTTTTCGCAATTCACGATTCTATATTTATCTGCCGACGACAGCCAAGGGGAAAAAAAAACGAGACGGTTCAGTGAACGGCGTCGAGGTCGAATTATCTCTCTCTTTCTCTTCTTCTCCCCCTCGTTCTCTCACACTCTCTCTCTCCTTCGTGTTCGTGATTTTGTGCGCGGGAAAGAGCATACAGAGTATATCGAATGAGCTGGGTTGAAATATCTTTGCAATATATGTTCACCTGGGTGGAATCAAATCTACTAAATTTCATTTTTTTTTCTTTTCCATTTTCAATTAGGAAAGAGAAGAAAAAATTCGTGCATTTATAAAGTTTGTACAGTCTCAAATTATTCTGTTGATTGCAAATGTGAAAAAAACTTTTCAATGATCAAAAGAAGAGTATTGAAAAAAAATCGTACCCGGAAATAGTTGTGAAGGAAAAATTGATGCAATGAAAAAAAAAACGGCGACGACGACATTTTTTGGTCATTTATTTATTTCATCGTTTTGATGGAGTGCAATTGTGCACCCTCTTGACGGAGCATTAAAGTAATAGACATCGCAAAGAAAAAAAAACGATTTCTCGGTGAAGGTGTCGCGTGAATTGACACTCGACAGCAGTTGAGACGTCGGAAAGAAAAGAAGTAAAAAGGCGAAGAAAGTATGTTGAGGTAAGAGGAAAATCGGCGAAAAGGAAATAGAAAAATGATGACAGGAGTAAAAGTCAACGAGTATGAAAACGCTTGAGATGTATTCGGTAGATACCTCGTAAGATCTGTTGATTTATTTTCTCCTCCCATGTCGAAGGAATATTGAAAATCCAGATGGAATTGAACGTAGGATGAATGGGAAAATTAAAAATAAATGTTTCAATGGAATAATACAGAAATGTAGACAATGTCAATACAATGACATAATATTTCATATTTGAATCCACGTGTTTGCTCACCACGTGGCGACGCAACATTGTCTATATAGTTGTTAGAAGGGCCAAAGGAAGCCAACAGCGTTTCAAAGATAAGTAGCTGTGGGTTATAGCTCTCCTGGCGCGAGGCAAAGTGAATGTAGCCAAACACTTGAGCTCGTCGCACACGTATAGTAGATATCTATGTGTATATATGTATAGAGCTCTCAACTCCAGGCAGTTATGTACGTTCTGCAGACCGAGAGAGCATCCGAACAACCGCCAGAGGGTGCATGCGCTCATATACTGCGCCGCGCCCTGGCAATGCTCCTAAGAAGATATTCGAGTTTATTCGCCCATCAACTTATTTTTCCCATTTTTATTTTCCGGTTCTTAATTTTTTTTCTTCTCATTATTATCTTTTTTTTTTCTTGACGGACTATGATTGACAGACGAAAGACGAGAGTTCACTTTCTATTTATAATGGTCTTCATCCATTTATGACAGCTGAATAATTTCTTTCTTTATTTTTATTCTCATCATATTTTTCTATTCTATTCCATTCTTTTTTTTTGTTCATTCATTCGTTTGATGAGCCAATTTTTCTTTTGTTATTCCACCTGGGATCGATTACCCATCTGTTTTGATTTGAAAAAATGGGGGATGGGGAAAAAAATTTAGTCGAACAGAGAGATTTTCAGATAAATGGGGAGGGATGAAAATATTTTGGCATTTTTTTATTTTCTCTTCATTCCACTCGATATGTAGGATTTTTATTTCCTCGTTTTATGGAATTGTTAATTCGAGATGAAATTTTTCAAGGATTCTTCCTGTAGATAGGAATTTTCATCGGTTTGTATGAGCATAAAATTTTGATTCAAAATTTCCTCGAGTATTAATCTGTAAATTTTATTGAATTGGCTGGTGGATTGAATAAAATTTCAAGATGAATAAATCACGTGAATTTCATCAGCAAGAACTTCGAATTGGTACACTGAGTTCATATCTCAAAATAATTGCAAGGTGAATCGATTGGTGACGTGGATTTATTCATTTATTTTAGTTCATGTATTTCTACTGTGTTTTTTATATCTCCCCGAATCCATTCACTAAAATCAAATTAATTGGACAATTTGCAATTTTAAATCTTCCACTGTATATCGTAGAGTGGTGAGAATAACGATAAGACTAAGATGCCTAGAGCTCTCAAAAACCTCCAATTGTACTTAAGTTAATGGATTTCTGAAATTAGCATCGGTTCCACTTATAGCACTTTTCATTCACGGATACAAAAGCCAAATTGATTTAAATTAAATCTACTCTTCCTTAGTGCATCAAACAGAACTCATTTCAGTATGCGCAAAGTTGTCGAGAGTGATGACAAACGAACTAAATATGAAGTGGGGAAAATTAAACTAATTCGACACTTTGTGCATGTGAAAGTTGTCTTTCATTCGCAAATTTTAAACTTCCCGATTCGTTCATCCAAATTGAGTTAAGAAATTTCAAGAAAGTAAAAAAAAAAACATTAAATATTGATCATTCTATCTTCACATTAAATTTTTCCAACTAAATGTACATAAATTCATGTGCTTATAATCGGATTCCAACGGAAGGGCTGATCGTTAGCTTCCGGCTTGGTTGGTCGCGATGAGCCAAGAACCACACTGCCAACCACAGAACCGTCTGTAAGCAATCCATGCGATTATAAACGCGATAAAAATAACTTTAATGCCCTGCTGTTTAATCGATAGACATCAGTGGTGTAACTTGTTGCCAATTGTGAGAAAAATAGTCAGACTTTATTCATGTTCTGCAATAAAAACCACAGAGAATAAGAATAAAAATTGTCGATCGCTACAGAATAAAAAGTAGAGAAGGAATAATCGTACGGACAATGCACTTCTTCCCAATTCTTTTTCTCCCCAATTAGAATCAGGAGCAGTCAAGCACGGCGACTTCCGGGCAATCACTTAACGCAAAATTCACAGATTAATTGTTGACTTCCGTACATGATGAGTCACATCTATCGCAATCATCAATGCGTCGTCAATATTAATGAAAAACATTGTTGAAGTCATTCATGAATAAATTACGTCATTTGTGTCCATTTTCTTCCATACATTCATCAACAGTTACGATTCATCATCTTCCATTAAAATTTCCTTTATATTAATTAAATTTAATTGTTTCATCATCACTAATTAAAGTATAAAAATGAACTTTTTTCCGAGTTAGATTTGCCATGGATGGAAAAAACGGTGGCACGAAATAACTGCGAAAATTTTTAAATTAAATCGATGAACTGTGAAGACAAATTTACAGAAAGTATAAAAAATTGTTCATCCTACTTCTTCAGAACAGATAGAATATAAATAAAAAACACATAAATATATGTACGACAAGTCGTTTTAATGATGAGGAAATAAAAATATGTGGTACGTACTCGAAGCATAGTGGAAACAGTGGAGTTTATTGTCTAACAAAATCCCTCAGAGATTTCAGAGAAATGAAAACGGCTCGGTGTGGATTTACAGATATAAATGGTCAAACTTTACTTTAAAGAATCCACATGGTCACACACATATACATGTTTACATCTATGTACCGATAAGTAGGAGCTTACAAAGACGTTTATATTCGGGTGAGCGTCAACTATGGAAACTATTTGAGTTACCACGTTCCACTCAACGAGAGTCGTATTATTTTTAGCATTACAGTCACATTGTTAATTCAGAGATTGAATACGCCGGTTTCTTGATATCCATACGGAAAATATTATTTCGTTGAAAATAGAAATAAAAAAAAATATAAAGATAGATCAGAGATTGAGGAGAGAGATTGAATGATTTACTTTCAAACAGCAGCATCAAAAAATCAATTCATTGTCTATAGAAAAAATATCTTCAATTTGTAAATAAATTTATAATTTTATTCCCTACTTTAAATTGTGTTCTCAGAGTTATCGAAAAATCGCACGACAAGTGAGTACACCAGACAGTGCACCAGCTGGTCTTGGAAGTCCTCAAGCAGGCATTGGTGGACTTCAACAACATCAAAACCAACAGCAACAACAACAACAGCAACAACAATCGCAACAGAATTTGCACAGTGATCCAATGCAGCAGACAAAGGATAATCTCAATTCATCGACGAATCAGCAAGCCGGCGCATTGAGAAACGGCAATCCACCACCGCCTGTAGTATCAATGGTGAGTTTTAAATTAAAGAATTAATTACTTTCTCACTCAATACTTTACGATGAATCAATTGAAAAAGTATGACGGAATTGTCCCGGACAGAATTCCATTGATCAATTAAACTCGAACAAAAATTGACTGACACTTTTCAATCTCCGGATCGTCTCTTCTTCTCCATTAAAAAACCATGAAATTATTGCATACCATCGTAAGACAATTCCGTCCCAGGGTTATTCACCATTCTCGTGAATATAACATGTGTTCGTATTTCCATACACATGTTCCAATTTCAATTTATAGATATCTCAATTCCACTGAACAATATTATTGTTCCCCGTCATTTATATATTCCAACGTCGTATTTTAAGATGGCTGAATATAATGTCATTTATTCCATCAGAGATGTATTCTATGCAAATTGTATGCATGTATATATATACATATGCACAATGGGTGCTGTGAAAGCGACTTGGTTGAGACTCTTGAAATGAAATTGAACGAGTTAATATGAATGAGAGATTTATATTTAAATATACCAGTGCATAATAATTGAGATTAAATTGAGTTTTGCGAAAAGAAAAAAGAAAGAAATAATAAAAAAGGAGTTGAGAGAAAAGAAAAAGGAGAAAAAAAAATGACAAAACAAAGAAACAAGGAAGAATCTCTAAAAAATATTTTATACTTCCCCTCACAATTCGCCTGTATAAAATTCACGAATACATCTACATATAAACGTGTTTAAATATGTATATCAACATATACATATGTACATAGATATATATATATATGTTTTATGTAAAGCCTCGCCCAATTTTTTTTCCCTTTTTTCACCATCTCGCGTTCTACCATAGTCTCTTTTGCTCACTACCCCTGCATCCTACCTCCCCTTGATCACGTTTGGAATGCATGAACCGCCCTCTCACCCCCTGCAACTCCTCTTCTCACACTCCACTATCTTCATATACATGTACGTATATACGTACATATCCTCTCCCACTTTTCACGTTACTCCTCTCTCTATCCTCTCCATTTTCTCTTGCCCGTCGTCGTCGACGTCGTCGTCGCTTGGCGGTTCCTGTTCCTGCGGGTATTGATTCGCGTTGGCGGTCGGTCACCGCCCCCACCGTCATACACATACAAACCCGTGGCGTCTGCCAATGGTCTACACTTTTCATCTTCTGCATGCATCATACGTGTGCATTTATATTGGTACTTCCAAGCTATGATACTGGACTTTTTCTTCTTTCATCATTTCAATCTTTTTAATCCCATGAGAATTGTAAGAGAAAAGATGTTTGAGAACAAAAAGATTTTTATTTCATGGTCTGATGATATTTCGGAGTTATTGAAGTGAACGTGTGGCAAATAATAATTCGGCTTTGTAAATTTTATAGAAATATCGATGATGACTATTTCTTGAGTTCTGATTGATATTTCTGTCTTTGTATTTTTTAATGGGCGAATTGAGATGGAGTTTGATGAGAAATTCAGTGGAATCAGAATTTATTCTAGATGCTGAAGATTATATTTAGTATGTAGAGGGAAATGTTCTGGCCTAAGCATTTTCATAATTGAGGACGATGTCATGTGGATTTTTAGTCATTGATCCCATTTCTCACAGACGTCAGTAGATCTGTCTCGCGTTTGAGCACCATTTACCCTCTGGGAATGTTGGGGTGAGAATGCTCTCTTATCGTGAAAAGTACCCTTCAAACTCTTGATCAGTGTTGAGTGGGGTCGTATTCACACTCGTGTTGTATACTCTGGCAATTTTCATTTGTTAACTGCTGCTTCCTTTATTTGCATTGAGGATCGTCAATTGTTCATTTAATATAAATAAAAAAAGTAGACGAAAGGAGGAAAATCAAAAGGAAATGTCTAATCAAACTGGAATATTCACAGAAAATTTCAAATAAATGTTAAAATTGGCTTTCCCTCCAAACTACTCGTCTTGCTGATATAATTCACACCAACAACGTTGAATTTTTCACTGTAGAACTTAATTACGAAGCCTTTATAATTCCAACAATGTCACGGACATGAAATTCTAGTGAAAACCCAACTTTTCCATCCAGTTGCGCCACTCACTTTTAATTTTGATTAAAAAAGTTTGTTATACGAATGACAATTACACTTAATTGATTATTTCTCTTTTTCATCATCGATTTATTTATCTAAATTATATCAGAGCACGTTAGTTTGCTCTTGGGATAATTCCAATTTGCAAGTACGTATGTGTACATAAATATGCAATCATGTACACTAACATTGTATGACAATAATTGGCAATATCGGAGACCAATAAAGGAATTGGTGTTGCGAGCATCCATCGAAACGCGCAATTATGCAGTAAACCAAAACCACAAAATTCCGCGGCAGTCGTTCCATACTTGTATAAACGTGAATTGCATCGCGTTCCTGCCCACCATTCTACTCTACAAATACATATATACATTTTGATGCACATGTGGTTTTCACTTGAATATCCGCGTTAGTTATGTACGAAATTATACATATGTACAATCATACATACACAGTATCATACACATATATATTCTGTGAGTGGTGCACCTGGGAACTCTACGTTAAACGAGCCGGAATCGAAAACAAAAGCTGTTCTGTTGTCGTACCGCCACGTATAAAAATTACAATTTAAATTATTCTCATGTAAAATAAAATTATCTCCATTAATATTATTCAAATAATTTCCATATCATTCGTTCCGTTTTTTTTTCTCTATCCCATAAATTACGAACATTTTATCAACATGATTTATTGCCCAGCAAATGGAAAATGAAGAAATAAAATAGCCAAAAGCACATTCAAAGTTAAAATTCTCGATAATAGATTTAAATATAAATCTTTAAATTATTAATTCACAATTTATTTTACTCGAAATTTCTCTCTTGTCACCTCCTCTATTTTTTTCTCGAATAAAGTGATGTATTTTCATGTGAAGCGTTGTCATGGTGGAGTTAACATTGTTGTGCACAAGGGACGCGTCGATGGGTCTACTTTGCACTGTAGACTCAGTACACACGAGAAGTGCTAAAGTAGTTGCCTATCATATCCACCGGTGAGTGGTTACGGTAAAGTCTTAACGCTTGTACCAGACTGGAGGATACACGCGGGATGAATTGTCCCACGAAATGATTGTTTAATCGGATGCATACTTGCAAATATGTATCGTGTGAATAATTTATGAATAAAATATCTTTTGTTGATTTAATGATGAATCTGCAGTGATACATGAATTAAGTACAGGTTGATACCCATATCAATTACACTTTAATACTGATGTACAGATGTGATTGCATACCAATTGGAAAATGGATGCACCCGATACACAGTAACATGCGCGTTGACGCATACATATTCGAGTCACTGCAATTGCAACCACGAATTGGCTCTCTGCCGGTTCATACACGTTTCTGTGACCACTTGTCCACCCGATTCGCTTCAATATATACAGCCACGTATATGTCTATAACTATAAATATCGCTACCATTCAATCTCCATTGCGGTTGAATGACGTTCACAAAACCACAACGAAACACCATCAATTTTCATGATAAATTATCTTTATACCAATTTTGATGAAAATATTAGTGTCAATATCATTAACTAAATGATAAATTTAGTTTTGATTAATTGCCATGACGCTTTGAAATGGAAAAACGCGAAATATCACGTGGGAGGATTTGTACAATTTTTCTCACGTCTTTCAAATTTCGTGTGACAATTAAAATTCTACGTGACAAACGGGGTTAGATATGATCAAGTTAGAACATTCATCAATCTTAAAATGTTCACATAAAAAAATTATCGAGTTTCTAAAAATAAATCCGGTTATAAAATTGACGAACTGGAAAATGGTGAATCCAATATTGCTGATGAAGTGCTGCGGGAAATTTCGATATTCTGCATATTCGCAATTATCCATCAAATATTCACCCCCAATCTCTTCAAGTGATGGTCACAAATGGAAAAAATCATAGAAAAATTATCTACCTACTCTCACAAATATCATCGAAGTTGTTTTATTATATGCGAAAGCTTTCAGATATATAAACTCATCGATACGATCCGGAAATTTATGTTACATATGTAACAGTGGTCAACTGTCTCATTGTGGAACGAACATTCCATTTTATCGTGTCAAGAATTGTCCCATACCGTTAACATAGGTCATGGTCTCATACACAAACGAATTTCCCACGGATTTATATGGTGTATATACACATTGGAGTATATAAACCTACTAAATATATCTATAATAATAGTGAAAACATCCCTGAGCGTGGTGACACCGTTCAAGAGGATGAAACGCGCGACATGGGTTGAGCAGTTGTGGGTTCAATTGACGGCGCTTGAGTAAAAGGGTGAGATGATACCACGTCGGCTCTACTGTATCCTCACATATATATTCCTTATATACAGTTTATATACAACTTACATCCCAAAGCAAATCCTTTGCTTTTATCTGATGTTATCAACCTCGAATAAGACCACAAACGCCAATAGATGCGGTAGCAAAGCCACTTTTGCCCTTCGAATTTTATCCCGTCCCTCTTTCACTTCCATTTATATATTTATATATAAATTCATGTGTATATATATACGTCATCCCTCTGGTTGTAACCATATGTGCACAACACGTTTCTTATCCCTCCACAATCCGCCCGAGACCTTGAACTATACAAGATGAAACGTGTTTTCTTTGTGGGTATTTTTTGTATGATGTTTATTTTCTTGTAGTGTTTATAACTCGGGTGAATTTTTTTCTACTGAATGAATGAATTAAGGGTGGTGAAATAGGTGAATATTATTTATTTTTCTCTTTTTCATCAACGCTTCTCTTTGTCTATGGCAAACAAAGGTGTGGGCTCAACATCAATTGATGTGTGAGTGTTCATTTGCAGACAAAGTTTAATACTGTGCAACGAGAAAGTCATGGACAGTGACACAGAGCAATATTGATGGTATTGGAAACGAGTTGGGTGTACTAATGAAGCATGCCACGCCTGTGAAACAAGCTCGTTTAATGACTAATTAAATTCTTTGGCTCTTGAAAAACACATACGAATGTCTGTATATACGAGATTGTCATGTTGATGTGAATTGGAAATGTACATACCGGCTTTTTACAGTGCGACTGTGGTATGGACATGTGTTAGTCAAAGTTTTAGTATTTGAGTAAGTGAAAAAGACGAGGTGGTCATTGGTAGGATTGGAGAATTTGTTCATTTTTGTGATTGCATAAAATTTTAGAGAGATGAATGGTTGAATGAAGTGATGGAGACAATTTCTGTGATAATTATTTGTCGCAAGGTGTTTTGCATAAAGATGGGAGGTTTGATTGGGGGATAAAAGTTGGTGAATACGATACTGATAGTATTTGCGTTGTGAAGAATTGGTATTTTAAGGAAATATCTGCGAATATTGCGGAAGTTGTTGGGAAATCTGGTTGAATATTAGTTTGTAATGTTGGGTATCGGGGGAATATGGACAATTGTGAGAAACCCCGTGTTCTTCCGGCCACGACTTTAGCCACACCCGGAAATGACGGTTGTGTTCTACAACTATGTTTGAGTATTATTCTCTTATTTGTGGTTATGTGTGGTTATGTGCGGTCATATTTGAGGCTAGCGATTGGGGTAATTTCAGCAAGTTGGTTTATCATTGTGTATGTTTGTTCGTGTTTCAACAATGTACATTCATGTGCAACACGTTTAATTCGCATGTTTTCATCCCCCAATGTGTGTTAAAGAAACTTCCGGCTCACCACGGTGTGATTTTATCTCCAACTCACACCATTTAACTGACTACATTCGGGGACATTTGTTTCCGTTGTTGGTTACATGAGTGACATTGCGCGAATCGTTAGTTACTATTGTTATTCACTGTTGATTGGTTGCATTGTGGTTTCACGGAGGTCTATTAAGAAATAAAAATGATTTTCAAGTCTGGGGAATGCTTAATTGGAAAAAATTCCGTTTGGAGATGGAAAGTTGAAATAAAAATTCCAGTTTTGTAATTTTGTCTGAAGTTTAATTTATGTGCCATAAATATTGGAAGTAGGACACCAGGAAAATTCCAAGAGCGAGATTAGATTGGAAATGTGCTTTGGAATATTAGCATACAGAAAGGATTGGTATGTACAAGTCTAAATCATCAAATTTTGATGCTGCACATTGCAAATTTATAATTGAAACCGTCTATCTTTTTCTGAGACGATTGTTTAACTGTGACATCAATAAATACTTCTCGATCGATTAATTCTTGTCAATCAATTGTCATAATTGCTATGTATGAACTGATAGAAAATCGATTGCAGAATTTATGTTAGGTCGATGGAATTATTCTTCGGTATGAGAAATGAAATTAATTTCCCTTTGTTATCAATTTGAATGGATTTGTTCATTTTATGGCATACCCAGGTAAATCAACTACAGAGATAAATGATGGATTTTTTTCATATTAAAAAATATAAGCGTGACGTATGAGACCGTTTCGCACTCGTCTTTTTTTCACATATATTCCATCCACTGCAAGCACATAAAACAAAACGAATGGGGATGAAAAAAAAGGTGTGGTGGAAGTCGTGTGAAGAAAATGCCTTGCATGCATGTGCACATTCCCGCACACATATACCAACCGTGGCAGTGCAAGCATTATGTCCCACGTGAAAGCCGGTTCTTTCGCATGGTGTGGTAATAAATTTCCACAATGCTTTCCACAGTTTTTCTTTTTCTTTCGTTCGCTCTTCTGTTTCCCCACTCTACCGTACAACACGAGATATGGGATGTAAATAAAGAAGATGAAAACGAGAGGAAAACGGCAAAAAAAAGCGTTGAAATGAAAAAGGACAAAAAAGATAAACGACTCAGATGAAATATCAAAGCCGAGTGAAGTTTTAACGGGATAAACTATGAGCTTGTTCACATTTTTTATACTTATGTATTTCTTTTTCATCTCTTTATATTTTTCTCAATGCCAGGAAATAACGAAAGTGAAACATGCACTCGAGTGACTTCACAAGAAAATTGACACTCCATGACACTTTTAGTGATGGTGAATGAAATATTTATAAAGAATCAACACTCATAACTTTTTATGAAACTTGAAAGCGCTTATTTCTACCCTTTTTCCATTCTATTTCATTTATAAACTGTGGAACACTTCAACTAAATGTAGAACATTAGGGCAGAATCTCCATAACAAATAAACTATTTCATTCATTCATTTGACGTCATTTGCTATTTGATTTTTGCAGTCACCAGGAGTGATGCCTTTCTATGGCGACACAGGCTCTGGATTCCGACCAGCTGCCGGCTTCAGCAATACCGTATGGCATCAAGGTGTTACTCCAGTAGGAGCTGTGACTGTTGAAGCAACACCAGGAACGTGGCCACCACAGCAATTTATTCAGCAAATACCTCCACCAAATCAATTGGATGATTTGAGGTATCATACTCAATACAGCGCAGCGACACCATACCATCCTCAACCAGGTTAGTGTTAAAATACTTTTTCTATCGGAATCTGAAGTTTATTTCGCCCTTGAAACAGTCCGCATTTGTGAACAATCAATATCATTTTTCTTCTTCTATTTCATTGCTCGGTCCGCTACTAGTTGCGTATCAACAGCAAGCATTTATTGCGACTGACCAATCAGCGTTCCAACGCACCAGTACTACGGGACAATACGCAATCACGGGACAGCCATCACCATTGGCGCCTGTAGCACCACAAACTGGTGCACCACCACCTCAACGTCCACTCAACGGTCAATTCATGGATCCCGCAGCAACTGCAGCACAATCAGTTGGCTATGAAACACGTCAAGAATACGTCAATGGCTATCAGCAACAGGTAAATGCAACGGGCAATATAGATATACCAATATATTTATATTTATCTCAAAATGAAGATTCAAACGAAAATAGAGATGATAATAATTCCAATTGAATCGAAATCGTTCGAAATTATCAAATAAAGGAAAAAGACTAATAAGAACAATATCAACATCAACCACCACCACAACAACAAAAATACAAAAAAAAGACTGAAAGATCACGCGGTGATAATCAAAGCGAACGAACGATTTTAAGTTACAGATCGAATGATCCTCTTTTCAGGATGTGACGATGGCACCACCGCCCTCGACCACACCAACTAGTCGTAGTAGTTCCGTACACATGGACACTCAGCAACAACAAGCTTCGCAACAGCAACAATCTCAATCTCCGGTAGACACTCAAGTGAAGGGCTTCGCAACAATCGCCCCCTCAAATGTGTCGGGAAACGAGATGCCTGGGTATCCACTTCAACCGGGCCCACAGAGTTCACACAACTCTAACGGATATCCAGGCTACGTGGAATTGGGTCAACAATCACAACAGAATCAGTGGCAATCGCATCAACAACAGCAACATATGCCTAGACAACCGGCGGTATCGGATGCAAGTCAAGCACACCTGTGGTCCGATACGAATTCCAATGCGAAAATTAGTAATATTAATAATGAAATGACATGGTCTGATGAACGGATACAACAGCAATCACAACAACATCAGCAACAGCAGCAACATGCACTGCAGAGTAATATGAAGAGAGGTGAACATCAGCAAAATATCTCAATGCAAGGGCAAGAAATGTCACGACCACCGAGTCATATGAATTGGGATAACAATAATGTAAAAGAACAGCAACAAAACCCGAAACAATGGGCTGATAATAATGGCGGTAATGACCAGCAATCACAATCTGAAGGAAACTGGCGACAGAATGATAAAGTTCGAGACAATCACAATCCAAGGTTAACCCCATTATCACAACAAAAACAGTCACAGCAACAAGGTCAGCAACAGCAGCAAGGTTGGCCACAGCATTCACCGAAAATGATCGATCCAGCGAATGCGCAATCGACAAATCCACGGATGACGCCGTCCGGCCAGCATAATTGGCAACAGAATGGTTCCGAATTATCGGGCCAACAGAATAATGGACATCAGAATCCACGACCACCACCAACTAATCAACAACCTCAACAGCAGACACAGCAACAGCAACAGCAGCAGCAACAACAACAACAGCAACAGCAGCAGCAACAACAACAGTGGCAGGCACAGCAAACGAAAATTGAACAAAACCCACGCTTAACACCATCAAATCAGATGTCATGGCCTGACACGCCAACTAGTCAACCAAATTGGTCTCCGAACAGTATGAAGAGTGATGGTAGTCAACAGCCTCAGCAACAATGGCCACAGGATTCACAGCCGAGTCCGCGTCATACTCCAAGTCATCAATCACCTGCTGCATGGCAAACTCAATCGAGTCAAGATAACAATAAAATTGACAGTAACCAAATGAGTTGGTCACCAAGTTCTGTTACAGATAATTCCACGAATTGGGGACAGAATAATACTAAACAGGATATGCAAAATTCAGGAGAAAGAATGTTATGGCAACAAAGTTCGGCGGAAAATAAGGTGAATAGCTACCAGGACAGTCAAGATCCAACAAATCGGTCGATCAATAATCGATTGAAAGCGATGCTGTTGAATAAACAACAACAGCAACAACAACAGCAGCAACAGCAACAACAGCAGCAGCAGCAACAGCAGCAGCAACAGCAACAGCAACAGCAACAGCAGCATCAAATGCAACATCAGCAGATACAGCAGCATCAGATGAATCAAACGAATCCTAATGGATCGAATGGTGATTACCCACCCGATGATAGAATACGAGATTCACATGAGAATTCTGATAAGATGCAAGAAAAACGTACAGAACAATATATGAATCAGTCGAGTATGATGTCGATGTCATCAGCAAGTGAATCAATGACCGGTAATTTTTTATTGCATAGCCACCACCCCCGGGTCGATAGTTTACCCGGCGGTGGTGGCTTATGGGAATGGACTGGAGGAGGAAATATGAACAACGGTAGCAATAATGTTATCATGAATGATTCACACATTCTACCCGAGACTGGTATAACAGCCATACAAAATTTTATAAAGTACACTGAAAATAAAATCGACAGTGAATGTAACTCGAAAAATGGTTCATGGCCAACAGTAGCACCATCAACGAATCATACACAACCTCAACAAAAAAATCTCGACAATGAGGACAATAAATCGTTTCACCAAAATCTTGGAATTTTATCGACGGAAGAACATTCTGTGACTGAAAAAGTTTTGAATAATCCGGTGCACAATATATGTGAACAACATGATGAGATCGATGGAGAGAAAACTGACAAAATGGACATGTCAATGAAGTCGAGTGATATCTACATCGGCGATATACAGCGAACAAACGAAAATTTAGATGGAAATTGTGTGATTTACAATTCTAATCAGGAAATCAAGCAAGAAACATTAGAGTATAATAATTCCATGAACGACTCGGCGGATGAAGAAAGTCTTCCGCAGACAATAATCAAATGTGAAGAACCTGATACTGGGGAGTTGGAAACTGTGGATTATAAATTTCGTGGTGATGGTGGTCCAGCAAAATTAACCACCGATGGTGGATCGTGGTGTTGTCGACGAGGCGGTACCGAACATCCAACTGCTGAACATTTACGTGACGGATGTTGTCAAGGTTTACAAACAAAAGACGAAATTATTGCGGACTCACCGCAAAAAACCAATAGTGGTGGTGGCGATGAAATTAAAAATGAGGATGAAAGTAACAGCACTAAAGATAATGAAACATCGACGTCGATTGGATCGACAGCGGCGGTCAACAGCAAACTTCAAGATCACGTTGACAAATTGAAGAACAATATAAGGACAGAAGTGCCAGACTGCGACTGCTTCCCCGCTGATAAATGTGAGTTGCCTCCTATGTGTTTTACGCACGACACTAACATTGAAAGAACACACTAACAGACAGCGCGTATACACGTGACTAACTTCCGGAACAAAAAAAAACGAAACAAAGTCAAACAATTGTGAACATCATTACGGGTTTTGCTTAGGAGATATTCAATAATTAATCGGTCAACCGTTCGAAAAAAAATCCAAATGCGATTCTATTCATTGAGGGTGAATACAAAATAGAAAAAAACAAACAATCGATGTGTGTAAGTAAAATGAAGTTCAACCACAAGGTCCACCGGAGCCTGGTTCATACTACACTCATCTTGGAGCGGCGGCCAGTTTACCTGACCTTCGAAATGATCTTGAGAGGCGAACAGGTCTTAAAGGACAAGCAATAAGATTCGAGAAGGTTGTTTACACCGGTAAAGAGGGTAAAACAACTCAGGGATGTCCATTGGCGAAGTGGGTGAGTTCAGATCTAATTGGATTTCTTAATGTCGATGGAAGAATGGTTCCACTTCCCCGAATGCGGCATGTAAATAAATGGTGACTAATGGTATATTTTTATTAGGTGCTCCGGAGGTCGAGTATCGATGAAAAAATATTATCGATCGTAAAACATCGTCAGGGTCACAAGTGTGCGACCGCGTGGATTGTGGTGGCGATGGTCGCATGGGAAGGTGTACCGACACATGAAGCTGATCGAATTTATTCACTGCTCACACACAAATTGAATAGATTTGGTCTCCCGACTACACGGAGATGTGGCACTAATGAACCGAGAACATGTGCGTGTCAGGGTCTCGATCCTGATACTTGTGGTGCCAGTTATTCATTCGGATGCTCGTGGTCGATGTATTACAATGGTTGCAAGTATGCTAGGAGCAAAACTGTACGGAAATTCAGATTATCAGTCAAGACAGAGGTACAGAACATTCTTTGTCATGATCACCTTTCTGATATCAGAATAAAAACTATCAAAGTGAATTTATAAATGATATAAACGATTTTTTGTTCAGGAACAAGAAGTAGAAGAGAGGATGCATGTTCTCGCCACACTTCTGTCACCTTTGTATTTGAGTTTAGCTCCAGAGGCCTTCAACAATCAGACACAATTTGAACGCGAAGCAAGTGAATGTCGATTAGGATTCAAACCAGGTCGGCCATTCTCTGGTGTGACTGCCTGTATTGATTTTTGTGCACATTCACATCGTGATCTCCATAATATGAATAATGGTTGCACTGTGGTGAGTATCGATTTGATGAACGCTCGCATGAAATGCAAAAGGAATAAACCTGAAATGAAAGGCACGGAGAATCATCTGAGTAATTTGTACGGTTCTCAATAGGTTGTGAGTCTCACAAAGCATCGGACTTTATCCAAACCGGAAGATGAACAGCTCCATATCCTTCCACTTTATATCATGGATGATACAGATGAGTTTGGGTCAAAGGACGGCCAACAGGAAAAAATAAAGTCTGGTGCTGTTGAACAGCTGACCAAGTGAGTATTAAACAGATGTGAAATAAAATCGCAGTCATTCATCAAATCTATTGAAAATACCGTTACATTTCATTCCGACTTTTTTTGGCATTGAAGGTATCCATGCGAAGTGAGGGTTCGTGCAGTACCATTACAACCATGTCGACGTCATGGCAAAAAACGAAAAGAGGATGAACCCGATGTGAATCCCACCAAAAAGGAACCAGCAAAAGTGATAGATAAAATAATTGAAACTCGGCCACCGGGGAATTATCACGATCCAACGCGATTACCACAGCGTGATACTCAATTATCGCACGAAATGTCACCACTTTTCGATGGGATGGATGCACAATTACAAAGCTCACAAGTATCATCAACTGTCCGTGATAGCCCTGTCTCGATGTATCAAGGATGGGGTTATCAAGGTGAACAACAATGGAATCGTAATGGTTGGCTTGAACAACAACGCAAAAGTAATTGGTTGAATCCATGGAGTGAATATTCCTTTGGTGGACTCGAACGAAATGAAATCAAAGTCGATCCTGATAGTACGAGTTTTGACGATACTCGACCACGTAGTACATTATTGCAAGATGATTATCGACCACGGTCAAGAAATTTACCCAATTCTGCTGCTTCATCACCGCGCGGACATCAAATGTCACCACGTAGTTCTTTACCAGGCACACCAGGCGAAGCGAGTTTTGTAGCGAGTAATACGCTCTCACCGCGAGCGTTATCGACACCACATGATCCGAAAATGGTATCGCCACGTAGTTCTGGCTATCCAACGACACCAGGGGGTGAATCGAATTATGGGGGTGGACAATCACCGTCATGTCGAAACTATACAAATATTGAACGACAATCAAGTAGTACATCACCACGCGCAGGATATCCTCCATTTTCACCGCATCTAGAACAACGCAACAATACTTCGCCACGCATTGGAAATAATCAATTGGTAAATACTGATGGAAACATTAGGAATCCATCGCCAATTGATCAACAGAGATTGTCTTCGTCACGCATAACTGATCAAGGTCAACAACACAGATATCCAACTATGAATTGTCTCGATGGAAATTTGGCAAAGTCGCATATTCAACAATATGGTAGTGTACGTTCACCATTCCCTTACCATTTTCCACAAGATCCAATTCAAAATCAAACGCGTCATGGCCATCCAATGCATCAACATATGGACACGACTACCGTGGACGCAGTCTCACCAATTGTTGTAACAAATCCAAATCATTTAATTCATTCAAATGTCCAGTCGTCTATGCCTAATCACGATCAGCATCATCAGTTGCATCCGCATTTCAATCAAATTCCTAATGAACATCAACGCAAACACGAGATATCGATGATTACAGTGAATGGCGGAAATAATTGGAATACAATGAGTACCCCATGGAGTGCAAATGCTTCTCCAAAATCAGAACATCAAACAGCTCCAATAGTTGGTCATGGTTCACATAACGAACAAAAAATTATATCACCCTGGCCTGACAGAATGCATTATCACAGCCAGCAACAACAACAGCAGCAGCAACAGCAATCAGAATTACCACCACCGCCACCGCCACAATCCGAAGCCCAAAAAAATTATAATTGGGAAATATCAAACAACAGTCCGTCGCCTTTTCGTGTGCCCAAAGGCCGTCCACCGTCCAGAACAATGCCAAATCAGAACCCGTCCGATAACACTGGTTACAATAATACATTCAATCGTACATTTTTGAAACCACAAGAACCTAAACAAGAATTCATTTACTCAGACACGAGTACCATCAACACCAGCAATGCCCCAACTACAATGCGTTCTAGCTGTACACCGACTTCACCTCAACAAAGTGGACAACGGAAAATAGAATGGTCTGAGGATAAAGTACGTGACGGTTTTCATGAAAATCGACGACAGGATATTCAAGCTCAAAACATTGGGTGGGCTGATGAGATGAAACAAGTACAAGATTTTCATGCAATGTCTAGTCTTGGTCATCATCATGGATTCCCTCATCAGTATCACAGCTATCCAACTTATCCAACGTTTGATAAACCATATCCAAATAGCTGGGAGGGATATAATTATCCTCACCATCAGCCGTACCATCAATCGGCACCTGAATTTCCGGCGCCGTCACAATTGTATCAACAGAAACGAGATCACTTTCATTCACCACAATATCCGTATCACCATCAAGGTGTACCACCATATCAGGGTTTGAATACAGTTGGCTGGCCGCGGTGGGATACTCCACGTTGGGACGTTTACGGTCCTACGCCTTATTTTCCGGTGCTCCCAGAACCACCACCAAAAGCTGAACCACTCGGCGAAGTCGCTGATTATTCAGACAATGAAGAATGCTTCAAAGATCCGCAAATGGGTGGGGTGGCGATTGCTCTTGGCCATGGTAGCGTTTTATTCGAATGTGCCAAACATGAAATGCATTCAACAACAGCTTTGAAGAAACCCAATCGATTGAGCCCAACGCGTATTAGTTTAGTATTCTATCAGCATCGTAACCTAAATCGTGCACGTCACGGTTGGAGCGAATGGGAAGAAAAAATGAGATTGCGAAAATTGGGTGTTACTGCAGCAGCAGCAACGACAACTACAACAGTAGCAACAACAACAGCTGCAAGTATGTCACCTGCACCAGAAGCAACAACAGAAACACCAATAACTACAATGACAACAACGATTGTGTCAACGACGTCAATGAACTCAAGCAATTCGGATACGTTGAGTTGCACTGCTGTGACACCAGAGGAAAATTCAACTACTTCCGCTGCTGATAATGAGAAATCGCAGCCACTTCCGCACATACCGAATGTACCTAGTTCACAGTTTATGATGAGATCACCCACTTACACTACAATGACTTGGACCACACTCTTCCCCATGCATCCATGCATGATTACGGGTCCTTATCAGGAGGGCGGCGCTATTGGATGAACAACGCCATGAAGAGGAAATAATGATACAGCTTGATCGTACTATTAATACAGATCCGAATTCCTTCTCGATTTATGCATCTCCAATCTATGATTTCTCCCCTTTATTCATTCCATTACACTCGAATTTCATAAAGAAAAAGTCGATTGAGGGTGTCGACAGAATAATAAACTGTGTCTCAAAAGACCTGATCATGAATTTTAGCCGGAAACCAAATTAACAAATCACACTGCCATATTTCTTGTCCATCTCATGTTTTCGTTTCGTGATGGGAGAAAACACAGAAAAAAAGTTGATAACATGGAAACCAAACTGAATCAAGTGATTGTAATTCATGGTTGAGTCAATCCATATTGACCTGGGTCTTCCTTTTTTCTATATATCTGGATCTTCAAGTAGACCGAATGGTGAGAGAAGAGTGACTTGGAAATGATGAAGAGGTAATTGCAAAACAGAACCAATAGTTGAAAAAAACAAATGACTGCATGAAGCAGCTTGGAAACCGATAGTACTGAGATGCACAGGTGTGCATTACACCTGTTGCACTATTTTATAATTAAAGAAAATTTTTTATTCCGTATTTGTCCTTTTTTCGATTGAGATTAATAAGAACAAAGCGGGTGGCCATGTCTTATTGTACAAAGACTTTGATACGATTAGTTTTAGACGATACATTAAACATAAATGAGAAATTAAGCGAGGGAAAAATAAAAAATGAGTGAATAATTAAATCATACAAAATAAAATTATGGAAGAAAAATATTTGACTGTCAATTTACTTGATAAAGTTTCGTGTTGATTAAGTACTGTATCACATAAGCTAGTCCATGCAAGGAGTGACAAGAAATAAATAAACAAGTACACGAAAAGGACACATATCTCATTGTATATCGCCCACAGATGAGCAAATAGATAAAAATAATAAAGACAAGAAAAATACAGTAAGCGAATGAATACGTGTACAGATAACGCTTCTGCTCGTTCCCGCGATATGATTCTATCAGTTATGTATTGTGAATATAATCTAATTTATGTTTCGCTATGTGATTGTAACGAAAATGGAAAAACTGAAAATTTTTAACAAAGAAAAAATGAAAATTAGTTAACTTTGCAACTGAATTAATGGTTGTTGATTAGTTGGTATGATCAATGCACAATCAATGACGCACTTTGGAATGCAAACGAAATGGATGCAAGCAGATGAGTTGACAAACAAAATAATAAAATAAAAAATAAAAAAGGATAATACTAAGATGATCTCAAGATTAATTAATATAATGGGTAGCATAATGTCACTTTACATTTTAATTTCTCTGTACATTTGCGCTTTGTTATATCATATTTATTTCCTAAACGCACGTATATATGTATTTATATATATTCTCAATAGCTATCGTACTAATTATTCATTAATCACAAAAAATACTAACTACTCGCCAATGCGGCGTTTGAGTACAAAGCATCTGTATTTTTTCTCTAACAATCATTAGTACGAGACTTTTGATGAATTATTAGAGGATTGAGTTATGCAAGATTTATACTCTGTAGACCATTTCTATCTCTTTTTGAGAAATTTTTTTCCAATGTATGTGTAAATTATTATAATTTCTCATTGATTTATCTGTCATAATCAATTCTCATCTTTTCGTAGAATTGATAATTCGTTAGTGCGTGTGGGTTCTGATCAATATATATAT